>JAWQFJ010000305.1:198538-201038 GCA_034096865.1 Theodoxus fluviatilis | reverse complement strand
GACCTCAACATGGAGCCCAAAGCTCTGGTAAGGACGGTCCTGTCAAGATAAAAAATAATGTTGGAAGCAAAGCAGCAGTGCATGTAAGTGCGATGTACATTTAAATAAATATTCTTTGAAACAGCGCCACATCATGTGATACATGTAGTCACGAACCTCGACCTCAAGATGTAGCTGAAGACACTGGTAAGGACTGTCCGTCAAAAAGGACACAGTTGTATTGTTCTGGTCTGGTGTTCAGAATAACCTGGTGACCTTTATTACAGTAGTGAATCATGGCGTGGCATTTGGAAGCCATGCGATGGCACCCATTGGAGGTGGGGATGGGCTGGAGAAAGTTCCACATGGTGGTCATCTGCCCTAACTCATTTGTCTCCATCTCCCCGAGAGCCAGACACAGGGACATAACACTGTCTTTGTTTTATAACAGCATCACACCAATTGATCATCGCGATCTTCGACCTCAACACTGAGCTTGAGATGCTGGAAAAGACTGCCGTGAAATGTAAGAGGTGTGTGCGCATTTTGTGTTGTGACAGCATTTTATTAGACTTTCATCAGCAACCCCGACCTAAAAATGGGGACCAAGGTGTTGGCGAGGGCCGTCTTGAAAAATGCAGAGTACGATCGACGTATGCACAATTACATGTTGCTACATCATTATTATATACATGTAGCACCAGTCTTGACCTATGCACGAAGCTCAAGGCACTCACGTTTTACAAAACCACTATAGCTGTAAGTAATGCTGAAATGGTCGAAGTCGGAAACATTCGCGGACACTGTACCCGAGGTACTCTGTCCGGAGAACGAGACCCCACCCGCCACTCCGCCTGACTGAGTTCGCATGCCCGGGGAGATGCTAAGATCCGGCCGCGTTAATGTATCTGCGTTTTGTGACAAACGTCTTGCTCGGCGGTACTGTACTCCATGCACCTTAACGGTCCGCGTGATTCGGGTGTAATCTTAAGCTAAACGCCGTTTATTGGCGCTGCTGAAATGGTCGAAGTCGGAAACATTCGGAACGTCGTTTACCTTAAGATTACACCCGAATCACGCGGACCGTTAAGGTGCGTGGAGTACAGTACCGCCGAGCAAGACGTTTGTCACAAAACGCAGATACATTAACTCGGCCGGATCTTAGCATAACTCCCCGGTCGGACAGAGTACCTCAGGTACACTGTCCGCGAATGTTTCCGACTTCGACCATTTCAGCGTAAGTAATGGCTTCTCTCAGCAGAAGTACTGCTAGGTTTAGATTACGATTCACTGGGGAAGGGGGGTTTCCATAGAAAACATTGTTTCCGGAAATTGTGGTTGAGAAAGTCTGTCTTCAGATCTCCTTGTGTTTTGTCTGTCCAGGAGCCCATCAACCGTCACGGACAACTGAGCACGGGGTATTGGTGCTTCTCCAAGGGGGCGCTCAACATCCGGTTCTGCACCAACTGTGGCGGCTGCGTGCCAGGGGAAGTGCTGCAGCTGTACACTGAGGTGGAGAATCGGGACCAACACGTCTCCTGCTCCGTGGAAATCAAGCTCAAAATGGTGCGGCTCTCTTTTGACCGCATGTGTGTCTGTCAAAGATTATAGGTTACACAAAGATAGCTCATGCCGAGCTTTTGCTATATAGAGTTACAAGACGCTCGGAACGCAGCGCCCCAAGCGGCCAAGACTATGGGGAAGTAATCACACTGCTTAGATACATGTAAAAAGTGCTTGTTTGTCGACGCGTTTCTGATGCGTTCCGATCATGTTTGTGAATACATTTACGGTGTAATGTGTAATAAAATGATTTGCTGCAATAATGGGGGTGTTTTGGCTTTGTTTTTTTTGTAGCAGGCGTTGTGAAATCGAAATATTTGGTTCATCGAAATGTGAGCCTATAGTCCGTTTCAACATTGCTCTGTCAGTGGAGACAAAGATTATTCGTCTGATAGCCATCTAGGTACATACGACCGGTGAGGTTTGTTAACTTATCTTCTGTGGGTTTTGTGCAGAAAGTATACGTTAAAACAGTCTAATATGACTATTTTCGATTAGTTTTTAATCTAATTAATATTTTTGCATGTTTTAACGCGGCCGGATCTTTGGCATTACTCCCCGGGCGTGCGAAGTCAGTAGCGTCCACTGACAGAGCAATGTTTAAACGGACTATAGGCTCACGCGCATGCGCACAAGCATCCATTTAGATGAACCAAATCTTTCGATTTCACAACGCCTGCTACAAAAAAAACTAAGCCAAAACACCCCCATTATTGCAGCAAATCATTTTATTACACATTACACCGTAAATGTATTCACAAACATGATCGGAATGCATCAGAAACGCGTCGACAAACAAGCACTTTTTACATGTATCTAAGCAGAGTGATTACTTCCCCATAGTCCAGGCCGCTTGGGGCGCAACGTGTCTCGATCCTCATAACAATGAGCTTATGAGCTATCTTTGTGTAACCTATAATCTTTGTGTCTGTCTCTTCCTCAGTGTACGTGTTATTCT
>JAWQFJ010000305.1:183538-196038 GCA_034096865.1 Theodoxus fluviatilis | reverse complement strand
CTCCCTCATACTCATCCCCTATACTAATCCCCCATACTCATCCCACTCCCCCATAATCATCCCCCATACTCATCCCCCATACTCATCCCCCATACTCATCCCACTCCCCCATACTCATCCCACTCCCCCATACTCATCCCACTCCCCCATACTCATCCCACTCCCCCATACTCATCCCACTTCCCCATACTCATCCCACTCCCCCATACTCATCCCACTCCCCCAAACTCATCCCACTCCCCATACTCATCCCACTCCCCCATACTCATCCCACTCCCCCATACTCATCCCACTCCCCCATACTCATCCCACTCCCCCATACTCATCCCACTCCCCCATACTCCTGCCCACTCCCCATACTCATCCCACTACCCCATACTCATCCCACTCCCCCATACTCATCCCACTCCCCCATACTCCTGCCCACTCTCCATTCTCATCCCACTCATCCTACTCATCCCACTCCCCCATACTCATCCCACTCCCCATAATCATCCCCATACTCATCCCCCATACTCATCTCACTCCCCCATACTCATCCCACTCTTCCATACGCATCCCACTCCCCCAAACTCATCCCACTCCCCCAAACTCATCCCACTCCCCCATACTCATCCCACTCCCCCATACTCATCCCACTCCCCCAAACTCATCCCACTCCCCCATACTCATCCCACTACCCCATACTCATCCCACTCCCCCAAACTCATCCCACTCCCCCATACTCATCCCACTCCCCCATACTCATCCCACTCCCCATACTCATCCCACTCCCCTATACTCATCCCACTCCCCCATACTCCTGTCCACTCCCCCTACTCATCTTACTCCCCCACACTCATCCCACTCCCCCATACTCCTACCCACTCCCCCATACTCATCCCACTTCCCCATACTCATCCCCCATACTCCCCCATACTCATCCCCCATACTCACCCATACTCATCCCCCACACTCCCCCATACTCATCCCACTTCCCCATACTCATCCCACTCCCCCATACTCATCCCACTCCCCCTTACTCATCCCACTTTTCCATACTCCTGCTCATCCCTCATATTCATCCCACTCCCCCATACTCATCCCACTTCTCCATACTCCTGCTCAGTAGCCCATTCTCATCTCACTCCCCCATACTCATCCCACTCTTCCATACTCATCCCACTCCCCCATACTCATCTCACTCCCCCATACTCATCCCACTCCCCCATACTCATCCCACTCCCCATACTCATCCCACTCCCCCATACTCCTGCCCACTCCCATACCCCATACTCCTGCCCACTACCCCATACTCATCCCACTCCCCATACTCATCCCACTCCCCCATACTCTTGCCCACACCCACGTACTCATCTCACTACCCCATACTTCTGCCCACTCCCCCATTCTCATCCCACTCCCCCATACTCTTGCCCACACCCACGTACTCATCTCACTACCCCATACTTCTGCCCACTCCCCCATACTCATCCCACTCCCCCATACTCATCCCACTACCCCACACTTCTGCCCACTCCCCTTACTCATCCCACTACCCCATACTCATCCCACTACCCCAAACTCCTGCCCACTCCCCCATACTCCTGCCCACTACCCCATACTCCTGCCCACTCCCCCATACTCATCCCACTCCCCCATACTCATCCCACTCCCCCATACTCATCCCCCATACACATCCCCCATACTTATCCCACTCCTCCCTTACTCATCCCTCTCCCCCATACTCATCCCACTCCCCCATACTCATCCCACTCCCCCATACTCATTCCACTCCCCCATACTCATCCCACTCCCCCATACTCCTGCCCACTCCCCATTCTCATCCCACTCATCCTACTCATCCCACTCCCCCATACGCATCCCACTCCCCCATACTCCTGCTCACTCCCCCATTCTCATCCCACTCCCCTTCTCATCCCTCTCCCCAATACTCATCCTACTCCCCCATACTCATCCCACTCCCCCATACTCATTCCACTCCCCCATACTCATCCCACTCCTCCATACTCCTGCCCACTCCCACGTACTCATCCCACTTCCCCATACTCATTCCACTACCCCATACTTCTGCCCACTCCCCCATTCTCATCCCATTTCCCCATACTCCTGCTTACTCCCACATACTCATCTCACTACCCCATACTTCTGCCCACTCCCCCATTCTCATCTCACTCCCCCACACTCCTGCCCACTCCCACGTACTCATCTCACTACCCCATACTTTTGCCCATTCCCCTTACTCATCCCACTTCCCCATACTCATCCCACTTCCCCATACTCATCCCACTACCCCATACTTCTGCCCACTCCCCCATACTCCTGCCCACTCCCCCATTCTCATCCCACTCCCCCATACTCCTGCCCACTCCCACGTACTCATCTCACTACCCCATACTTCTGCCCACTCCCCTTACTCATCCCACTCCCCTATCCACATCCCACTACCCCATACTCATCCCACTCCCCCATTCTTCTGCCCACTCCCCCATACTCCTGCCCACTACCCTATACTCCTGCCCACTACCCCATACTCCTACCCACTCCCCCATACTCATCCCACTCCCCCATACTCATCCCCCATACTCATCCCTCATACACATCCCCCATACTCATCCCACTCCCCCATACTCATCCCTCTTCCCCATACTCATCCCACTCCCCCATATTCATCCCACTCCCCCATTCTCATCTCACTTCCCCATACTCCTGCCCACAGTTTACGGCAGAGACGCGTGGCTGCAACTGCAAGTACATGGAGTTCGAGGAGGAAATCATCATTGGCACTGTGCCCCTGGACCCACGCTGCCTTCCCACCCAGCCACCCCCCTACTCCCAGGTCGACCCCCACGCCCTTCAGACTGAGTCCGATGTCGCCCTCGCCTCTAACCCCTGCCCCAGCCCCCTTCGCCGAACTTCAAGTGAGTGTGTTCAGTAAGGCATGGAAAGGCTTGGTACTGGTAGTGCAGGAGGAGGAGGAACAGGAGGAGAAGGAGGTTGAGAAGCAGCAGGAGAAACAGCAGCAGTAACAGCAGGAGGAGGAAGGAGGAAAGCTGCTGCAGCAGCAGCAGCAGGAATAGGAGCAGCAGAAGCAAGGAGAAGAGCAGGAAGAAGAGGAGCAGCAGCAGCAGCAGCAGTAGCAGGAGGAAGAAGAGAAGCAGCAGCAGGAGGAAGAAGAGAAGCAGCAGCAGGAGGAGGAAGAGCACGAGGAGGAGGAGGAGGAGGAGGAGGAGCAGCAGCAGCAGCAGCAGCAGCAGGAGAAGGAGGAAAACCAGGAGGAGGAGGAGGAGGAGGAGGAGGAGGAGGAGGAGGAGGAGGAGGAGGAGGAGGAAGAGGAGGAGGAGGAGGAGGAGGAGGAGGGGGAGGAGCTGCAAAAAGAGGTTTGGAAGGTACTGGAGTAGAAGAAGCAGGATGAGTAAGAGGAGACGCAGGAGGAGAAGATGTAGAAGGAGAAAGAGCATAAAGAGGAAGGGAGGAATGAGCAGGAGGAGAAGAAAGACTGGCTGTGTACAGTGAGAATGTGGTGGTGGTGATGTAATGGTATTCGTACGAGGAGGAGGAGCAGAAGTAGGAGCATAGGGAGGAGCAGTAGAAAGATAAGGTGGAGGAGCAGGTGGAGAAGCAACAGAAGATGGATCAGCAGCTGCAGAAGGTGGAGCAGAGCCTGGAGGAGGAGGAGCAGCGGCAATAGCAGCATGAGAAGGATGAGGAGGAGAAATAGGAGAAAGAGCAGAGGAGCTGCAACAGGAGCAGAAGGAGGAAGAGTAGCAGAAGAAGCAGGAGGAGCATTAGATAGAAGTAATAGGAAAAGGAGCAGTAGAGGACCCACTGTCACGATAAAAGACGACACCGAGAAGAAAACGAAACAGAGTCGGATACGCAATACCAACAGTAGCAGGATCAGCAGCACCCAAAACATTTGTGATTAAATTGTAGTAGCTTCAGCAGCACTGGATGTGTCATGCAGTGGTTAGGATAGGTATTCTGACAGCAGCCTGGATGTGTCATGCAGTGGTTAGGATAGGTATTCTGACAGCAGCCTGGATGTGTCTTGCAGTGGTTAGGTTAGGTATTCTGACAGCAGCCTGGATGTGTCTTGCAGTGGTTAGGATAGGTATTCTGACAGCAGCCTGGATGTGTCTTGCAGTGGTTAGAATAGGTATTCTGACAGCAGCCTGGATGTGTCTTGCAGTGGTTAGGATAGGTATTCTGACAGCAGCCTGGATGTGTCTTGCAGTGGTTAGGATAGGTATTCTGACAGCAGCCTGGATGTGTCTTGCAGTGGTTAGGATAGGTATTCTGACAGCAGCCTGGATGTGTCTTGCAGTGGTTAGGATAGGTATTCTGACAGCAGCCTGGATGTGTCTTGCAGTGGTTAGGATAGGTATTCTGACAGCAGCCTGGATGTGTCTTGCAGTGGTTAGGATAGGTATTCTGACAGCAGCCTGGATGTGTCTTGCAGTGGTTAGGATAGGTATTCTGACAGCAGCCTGGATGTGTCTTGCAGTGGTTAGGATAGGTATTCTGACAGCAGCCTGGATGTGTCTTGCAGTGGTTAGGATAGGTATTCTGACAGCAGCCTGGATGTGTCTTGCAGTGGTTAGGATAGGTATTCTGACAGCAGCCTGGATGTGTCTTGCAGTGGTTAGGATAGGTATTCTGACAGCAGCCTGGATGTGTCTTGCAGTGGTTAGGATAGGTATTCTGACAGCAGCCTGGATCTCGTGACAGCGAGCCCAGGCTTTGCGTTATTAGGTCAAGGCATGCAAATCCCCAAACAGTTCAGGTTCTTCGCCCCCAAAACAAAATATCTTGTCATTGAGATGTGATATTGTCGTCTTCACGGTCAGCACTACTAATAATGTTGCAGGTTTGATGTTAGATATGCATCTGTGGGTATGATCATCAGCATCGGCATCGTTGCTGTCATCGTAATGGTTACGATTGTCGATGGCGATGCACAGACATGTAATTACAACAGCTGCAGTGGCAGCGGGAAGGGCGGCGGTTATAGCAACTACTACAGTAAGTCGCTGACGGAAGTGTTAATTGCATTTTAACTTGCAGGGCTTACCTCAGTACACTTAACACACAATTTAATGACGCAATCACGAATACGAACTTTATATCAGGGTCCTCTTAGGCTCGTTTTTGTGTTTGTACTGATGGCCTCGTTCAACGTCAATAAGATTCAAGTTTATTTCAGTCCATACTAGTCTAGTTGTGTTTTTCCCCGTGAATGCTAACTATTTTTCAGTTTGTTAGCGACAATGACTTTTGATTGCAGATACTACATTGCTCGTAAAGTGTTAAGCGGATTGAGACCCAGACAGATGTGATAAGTCGCTAAATAAAACCACACCTTTACTCTTTTTCTCAAGTGCCTTTACATTTCAGCCCCTCCCAGCTACGAAGCAAGCGTGTTCGGGCGCGTGAGCATCAAGGACGAGGAGGATACGGAGTATACTCGAGGCTCGCTTAACTTTGCCCCCATGTACACGTACTACAGCCAGGAGTGAGCTTCTTCCTCTTCCAGCAGTCAATGCCGTCCCTGCAGCTCTGCCACTAGATCCGGCGTGACCAACTTGGACAAGTTGACTGAAAGTCTGAAAGTATCAACGATTCGTCAAGAACAAGTCGACTTCGAGAAACTTCCATGTTCGTGCTCTCTAGGGCGACTGACGTTTCTTCGATCTTGCCCCGAACTGGAAACACTCCTGTGTGAACGGATTTCTGGCAGACTACTGCACAGTCTGTGCAGGACTAACAGTCATGATTCGTATCGATTCCACCTCTGTCAAAAGAGTTTTTTTTCCGTCCTCCGCTTCGAGAAAATTTCCACACGTAACAATAGGCAGCTCCGCTGATGGACGAAACAACCCTATGAAGTCACCCTCGCCCCATCATGATAACCATTCATACGTGTCTGTCTTGTTCGTGAAAGGAAACCCCCTTGTATTTGAAAAAAGGAGTATATCGCAATAATATGTCCGACAGGGGATGTTGTCATTAGTTCTGGAGTAGTGAAGAACTTCTCATGGCAATGCTGACATACTTTTAGACTCTACACATTTTTATTTGATTGTGACTGGAGTCTAGACATACACATAGTTACCATTAAAAGTCGATCTTTGAAATGTGTGTATTTTCTTCAGAACCCAATTAAATACAAAATAATATTAATGGACTAGTAACAGGTTCTTGAAACAGTCCCGAATCAGGGTGGCGTGTATTATTATCTACTTTTTCGATTTTTTTTCAACATTCATAATAGGCCCTACTACAACGGCTTTATATGAAAATGAACAAAAAAGATTACATGAGAAAGTATCTAAGAATCTTTCCGGTCAAATTAAAAAGTATAGAGAAAAAGAAGGATTTGCACTGGACTTTTCTTTGACGAAAACATACGTACAGTAGGCTACAAAAACACACCTTTTCAATGACAGAATGACATCACCGTGCTGGTAGAGATGAGTAGCATATATGATTTGTTGAGAAAGATAAATGTGATGTTGCCGTTTATCTAATGCCATGCATCACTGAAACTGAGAGAAGAGAGATTCTATTAGAGAGAAGAAAGGTCATAAGATAAAAAAGATAAGTCGCCCGTATACACATATTTTTTCAGTGTATTCGTTTTCTGATTTCTGATCCCCTTATTTATACTCATAAAGTTATAGCAAAGCACTGACTGTCGACTTTCTTTTTTATCGTTGATGAATGATTCACAGTGGTATTCATCGAGGAGGGGAGGGGAGGGGAGGGGAGGGGAGGGGAGGGGAGGGGAGGGGAGGGGAGAGGTGGGGAGGGGAGGGGAGGGGGAGGGGATGGGATTTGGAGGGGAGGGGAGGGGATTTGGACGGGAGGGGATTGAGAGGTGAGGGGAGACGAGACGAGAGGAGAGAGTAGACGAGGAGGAGAGGATAGTAAAGGAGAGGGGAGAAGAGGAGGGAAAAATACAAGAAATGTTGTTGCATTCCTATATGCCGAAAGGAGACCCTGCCCCAAAGATCATGGTCATGCAGCAGTTGGACAATCGTAGCAGAGTTGAGCTGCTCTACGTTTCTCTACAAAATGCACGAGGTCGAAGAGGACGAGAGCAGTTACATCCCTTGGAAATGGAAGCTGAAATCCTGAGTTTTCCATCCAGCCCAGATGATACGAACTTACGTGAAGAAATCCACACATTGCTATGTATCCAACCTTCGCTAAACAACGTGGTACATGTGAAAAGAATGTTCTTTTTTATATTACCTATGATTTAAAAACTTAATTTTATAATGGAAAGATGTAAGGAGCTAGAGAAGCGTGTGACTGCTTTCAAGAGAGTTTCTTCCGGCTAAAAGTCAGCAAAAACTATAAATCGACCAGTTCCACTCAAATTGTCCCTGACATCACAGAGCGAGACACTCACTCCTCACGAGAGACTGCTTGCACCATTGAAAGGTAACATCTGTTTCCACTCTGAGAATCGCCCTGTTTTTAGGTCTTCTTTCATGATTGGTGAGAATTATAGAATGATGGTCGACTGTCAGCCGTAGACCTCATGATGAGTTGTAGACGTGATTAGAACACGTGACTTCCTGGCATGAAAGGCAAGTGCATGCAGACCAGACGACAAGGTGATCGAGATTTCTGCAGGCTGCGCATGTAAAACACGAGTTGCTTGGACAAGCATGCAGTGGGTAGGAATGGTGTTAGCATTGGTTTCATCGAGGTGAGATATAATTATCGCAGAACCAGCCCATGCAGTCCACTCATAATACTGCGTATCTCGTTCAGGCAGGTCCGTTTAGCACGAGAATAATCGTGAGTTGAAAAAGAAGTCGAAGATAAGAAAACATTGCCTGTTTATCAATGCTTTTTTTAGGCCGTCATCTCTTCCTCCAAGATTTTCAAAATATTTCCCTTTGCTTAAACTTTTATTTATCCATTTCTTGGGAAGAGGGAGAAGCCTAACCTTTTCTCTGTGATCTTCGACCCAAGGCCTGCGGGAGCAGTTATCGTTGCGGCAAGTGACCGAGGATCTGATCTCGACTGCCGTGTGTAGGTATCAATACCTACCGTCCAAGGAGACCGTTTCCCCACCAGCCTGACCACGAACAACATGGCAAGAGTGCAGAGCGCCAGGCGGACAAGTCTACCCACCACCACGCGTCCCGCCACCCTGGGAGGCGAGGACGACAAGACTCCCTCGCGCTCCTCCTCGACATCCTCCCTCTCTTTCTCATCCGTCTCCTCGTCCCCCTCGAGCCCGGAGCGTTCTGGGTTTGGTTTCCTGAAGGCCCTGGGCAAGAAGGCCAAGCGGACAGTTCGGCGGCGTCCATTGAGAGCCAGCGCGTCCGTCTCCACTAAGGCCGAATCTGAAGACGGTAAGAAACTTCCTGCTCTCAAAGAACGCCACCTGCCGAAGTTAGTATGAGTAGACCCTTGTGTGACAAGTAACATCTCGTTGCTATGTTAAGCGATTGGCGCATTTTTCAATCTAAGGTTTATGAAGTTCACGAAAAAGTAGCAAAACAATGTCAGTCTGTTTGTTGACGAAAATGTATCCTCTTCGTGTTTTCCATGGGTATTTGGGTGTTCAACGTAGAAAAAAAAGAAAGTAGCTTCTCTGATTCTATTCATAATTAGCTGGCAGCGATTTCTCTAACTCATGTGTAGAAACCCCTGTTACACGCTCCTTGCGGGCTAATCGAAAGACATATAGGAATAACTTCCGCAGCCACGGGCCAAGTATGAGTCAGAATGTATATAAGGGACGGGTGAATTACACTTTTATTATATAATTCGGGCAAATTGTGCAGATGTCAGAAACGTCGTTTTCTATTTTAAACATCCCTATGATTAGTGTAACTCCATTGCTGGGTTCAAGTTGCAAAAGTAGGACAACGTCGTACGGACACAGGATCTGCGCTTTTTAGTGGGCAGAGTGGCGCCTGGCTGCGGAAGTCTTACCGGCTGATAGGCCGTAAAACATCATTCATTCATTTATTCATTCATTCTTTTGTTACAATAGCTGTGACGATGACTTTGATGTCGACGATGACGACGAGAACGATAACCACAGAAATCTCGCGATTTTGTGGGTCGAATGCAGATATCGCTGCAATAACTTTGAGAAATTTTCCCTCATGATCGACGCAAAATCCCCCTGTGGGTTGGAGGTAAAGAGAGACCCACTGTGTCTCCCTACGCGTTTCGTTCGATGCGAATAACTAGGGAAATCGTTACTTGACTTGCTCCTATTCCAACCAACGTATGATATTTTCCTGATCATTGGCCTTAAATAGCCTACAAAGGCTAATAGGCCGTAAACATCCATCCACCCATCCACCCATCCACCCATCCATCCATCCATCCATCCATCCATCCATCATTCCATCCATCACTCCATCCATCACTCCATCCATCCATCCATCCATCCATCCATCCATCCATATATCCATCCATCCATCCATCCATCCATCCATCCATCCATCCATCCATCCATCCATCCATATATCCATCCATCCATTTATCCATCCATCCATCCATCCATCCATATATCCATCCATCCACGCAGGAATGGCGTCTGGAATACGTCAAACAGCAATTGTTGCCCCTCAGTTTTGTTCTCAGTCACTCGGTTGCCGATGGCAAGGTTGTCTCGTGTGAAACCTTCAAATCTCTGATGGTACTTTATCTCTTGGCCAGCTTTGCACATCGGAAGCTTCTGAATCGCTTAACCGTCTTTACTTCCAGAGCTTGACGACCAGCCCGGCTTTGCGGATGTGCCCACCAAGCAAGATGACGTCAGCGACGAGGACGCTGACGACGAAGAAAAGGACGAGGCCGAAGCTTTCGACAGTCGAGACGCTGCCTCCAAGTCGCGCACCATTGCCACGCAGACCAGCGGCCCTGTCCGCCCTGCCAGGCAGTACAAGAAGAACAGCAGAAGTGGCGGCAGACACAACAGCGACTCCCGGGGCCATGGGTACCATAAAGGGCACAACAGCTACCATGGAAACAGCCGCGAAGGGAGCTACCATTCTTCCAGCAGACGTCACGAACGCGAAGGAAGCTACCACTCGAATAAAGGGGAGACCCGAGACGGAAGCTACCACTCGAATAAAGGGGAGACCCGAGACGGAAGCTACCACTCGAATAAAGGGGAGACCCGAGACGGAAGCTACCACTCGAATAAAAAGGAGACCCGAGACGGAAGCTACCATTCAAACAGAGGGGAGAACCGCGACGGGAGTTACCTATCGGACAAAAGGGATTATCGCGACGGAAGCTATCATTCGGACAAGCGGGATTATCGCGAGGGAGGCTACCGTTCCAATAGAAGGGATTTTCGAGATGCCAGTTACCATTCCACGCACAGGGGCGAAAACCGAGATCAAAGTTTTCATTCCCAGAGAACGGATAGCCGCGACCGGAGCTACAGCTCCACACATGGCGCTGGCGGCGAGCGCGTCTTCTCCACGAGCCCCAGCGAGGACGGCCAGCTGGAGGACCTCAGCTACAGCAGCACCAACAACGACGGACGCAGGCTGCGTTCCCAGGGACGACGCGGCCGCAGGGGTTACTATGGCAACAGCCGCAGCGACACCAGTAGGGGCAACAGCAGTCTGGACATGTCACGTGAAAGCACCGGAAGTCAGATGAGTTCCTCGTCAAGCCGAGGTCACTTCCGGGGTAGGGCCAATAGACACGGATCCATGCACCACAGGGTGGAGAGGGCGCCCTACCGATCCTACTATGGACGCAGACACAACCTCAGCATGGACTCGGGCAAGGGGTCTTCGGTCGGTGGGGCTTCCGGCTGCGAGAAGGACCCGTTGGCAAAGCGACCCGAGACCCTTGGGGGAGAGTTGCCGGAGTCGGAAAGCAAGCCCAAGATGAACCACAGCTGGAGAGCCAACCGCTACTCCCAGAACCGCAACAGGAGTCTGGACAATTCGGCTCCGACTTTCACCCTGCTGAGACGAGAGACGTCTGCCGAGCCAGCCAAAAACAGTTCCCAAGTCCATGAGCTGCCGGAGGAGAGCATCACGAAGCTCGTGGAGGAGGCCGACAAGCAGCTCATCAAAGACCCGCTCTCCAGGCAGCCGAGTCCTGTTCTGGGCAAAAGGTCGCACGGCCGCAGCAAGCCCAAATCGCAAGACGTCCACAACGTCACGGCCCGCACAGTGGACAGCCACACGTCCAGCGACAGCGGCCGTAGCATCTGGTCCAGTATGAAGAAGCTGTGCAAGAGCAAGCTGAGACACAAGTCCGAAGACCGGATCGACCAACCATTGCGGCGTGAGACCACCGAGGACGAAAGATCTTCCACGTCATCCACCCCGAGAAAGGAGCGCCGCCGATCCCGAGGCCACGTGTCCGTGACGGAGGCCAGACCCTCCCGTAGGCAACCCAAGGAGTTCCCCTCTGATCTCCGTGACGACTGGAAGGGGGAGGGCTGCCGCTACTTCTTCGGCGATTTCACTTGCCTTGTGCCCGAAGTTCTCAAGGACGAGTTATGAAGGGAAGAAGCAAATGCCGAGGCGTCGGTAAAATTCCTTGAATTCAATGAAATCCCCCATCCTCGTCACCCCTGTCGTCGTCTTTTGTCGCTCTGACACGAACGACGAATGGATGAGGAAACGCTGATGTTCCTCCTCTGAGAAACCGAGCAT
The DNA here is from genome assembly GCA_034096865.1 of Theodoxus fluviatilis. Classification (NCBI taxonomy): domain Eukaryota; kingdom Metazoa; phylum Mollusca; class Gastropoda; order Cycloneritida; family Neritidae; genus Theodoxus; species Theodoxus fluviatilis. Next base: position 184,369 of record JAWQFJ010000305.1, on the reverse strand, counting down.
GCGCCAGCGGAAGTTCGGGGGCCGGCATCTGAAGTGGGGATTTTGTCTCGGACCTGCTCGTGGTAACTTATCTTCGGTGAAATATGTGCTACTATTTGCAAAGTAGCACATTCACCATGATCCGGTCAAAAAGCAATCATCTTGGTAAATGGTTTGAACTACATATATTTCCCGTGGCGGGTTTCGAGTCGACACGACGTGGATATGTGTGGGCACGCCGAAACTTTGATGACTCACACGTCCTTCACTCACAGGGAGGGCACCTAGATTTCTATAAGAAAAACGGAGTAAATATGTATCGGCTACATGAGTCATTTCTCTACTGAAAGTGTTTCCTTAGAAGAGATTATGTAAAAATGTTGACATGCCCTTGGACAGGCAAGACGGTTGCAGTGTGTAAATAGAGCGCTAGTGCATATACGTACATGTAGGAACAAGTGATTCTGGACAAATACTCTCGCAGCATACACGTACGCACTACATTCATACGCATGACCCCTGTAATCTTCACGCGCTCAACGCACTGATCCCCATTAGTGTTCATGGATAGAAAGCCGGAAACTGGCGTGTCGACGACGTCACGGAGTGACGGACTGATCAAGCCCTGCAGCATCAACATAATACTGCTGACGTAGTGTTTGGGCGCTCTTTACACAGAATCGACGAGTGATGATTTGAATAAAACCATCATGACTGGACGATTGAAAGTCAAATGTAAAGCTAATCTACTCTACTTGGTAGAAGTGGTGGTACCGTGACTTAGAATGTAGAACGCATGCCATCAATATAAAAACAAGCTTGCCTGTATATAATAGCGTTAAACGTTGTCAG
>JAWQFJ010000305.1:163538-178538 GCA_034096865.1 Theodoxus fluviatilis | reverse complement strand
TTGAGGGATTCTGTGGCAAGGCATGGAAAACAACGAGATAGCAGATCTAAATCCAGGATTCTTTATAAGGTCTCTGTGTTCACCTCGCAGTTGGTGTCTGACATCATGCCCGAGGAAACCGCCATGCCAAGTCAACCCAAGTCACTATAGCAAGGACATGATCTTTAGCCGATCTCAAGCCATGACACGAAGGATTAAAAAGACGGACAAAGTCCTGGCACAGTCTACTGCTCCCCCGTTAACCCCATGGATCTCTCTCTCTCTATCTCTATCTCTCTCTCTCTCTCTCTCTCTCTCTCTCTCTTCTCTCTCTCTCTCTCTCTCTTTCTCTTTCTCTTTCTCTCTCTCTCTCTCTCTCTCTCTCTCTCTCTCTCTCTCTCTCTCTGCACAATTTACGTCAATGAATTATTTGCCATGTCAGGCTCTGCTTTTGTCTTGGGGTCGACAGAAACAGGTACCTGGTTTTGTCAGAAGTGCTGAAACCAAACTAGCATAATGACCGATTATAATAATGAGCGATAAAGAACAAAGACTGTTTTCGTTATTTCTTTTGGATGCATAATCTTAGAATTATTACAATTACCTCGTCTGTCTCTGGCCCAGTTCTTGCCCATCTCTGCAGATTTTAATGAATGACTGAATGACTGACTGACTGACTGACTGACTGACTGACTGACTGACTGACTGACTGACTGACTGAATGAATGAATGAATGACTGACTGACTGACTGACTGAATGACTGACTGACTGACTGACTGACTGACTGACTGAATGAATGAATGAATGAATGAATGAATGAATGAATGAATGAATGAATGAATGAATGAATGACTGACTGACTGACTGACTGACTGACTGACTGACTGACTGACGGACTGACTGACTGACTGACTGACTGACTGAATGAATGAATGAATCAATGAATGAATGAATGAATGAATGACTGAATGAATGAATGAATTGAGTCCTGAGGCCGAATGGTTGAGGAAGCTTGACTTCCAGTCGCTTGCGACTAATGGGTGCAGTGTTCAGATCTGCGCAGATGGATGACGTTTTACGGCGTATCAGCCTTTGTAGGCTATGTAAGGCCATCAAACACAAAAATCGCCAGAATAGAATAAACGCAAATCAAGTCACGATGTCCCTAGTTATTCGCCTCATACGAATCGCGTAGGGCGACGCGGTGGGTCAATTCTTACCCCGAACACACTGGGGGATCATAGCTGCTTCTCCCCAACCAGGAGTAAAACGAGTACATGCGAGAGCTGAGCGGGAAATTTGTAGAAAATTAACTTTGGTGCTTTAAACTATAGCCTAGTTGTATGCTCCCGGGAAATTAAGTGTTGATGAATTTATCATTACAATAGCCCGATGACCAGGGGGTAAAAGTATGTGGTTTGACCACCCTGAAGGGGTGAAAAGTCGCAGTGATTATTAAAAAAACACACACTCTATCTCCACCTCCAAGGTTAAAGGTCCATCATCCTTTGTAGGCTATGTAGGGCGTTACCTACACAGTCACAAGAGCGAGTTAGAATTAGAAAAAGTGACGTCTTTAGTTCCCTTTTTATTCGTCTTTTACAAAACGGCAATGGAGTCGCGGGGGGGTCTATTCCTACACCCAACCCACAGAAGGACTATGCAGATTTAACGCACGTGTTATCCATGCGTTAGAAACTCCTGCCTAGACATTCATTGTGTTGTGCAATTTTTTCTTCTCTCTCTTTCTTCAACCACGGCTATTTATGAAAGCCATTGGAACAAAATGATACGCACTTCACACATTTGCAAACCACACCAATGAAAATGCATAGAAGTAATGATTTAATAGAGCATCTGAAAATCGCGTGGAGGCTTCTACGACTTAATAAGTTTCCGTTTCTTTCTTGGCGAATGCAGTCCTTGATATGAAGGAGGGAAAAACACCTCTACCGAGGGAAGCATGCACCTCGTGCAGTCAGATTCCCCACAGCGTTCGAGGGCCAATCTAGGGCGCGTTTGTTATGCAAGTGGCTCGCCTCGATGGCTAGTCGAGGGCGAGCGAGACGCACCCACGGCTAATGAGCGAGAAACGTAGGCAACGCCTAGCCTTCGAGATTCACTCGAGATTCTCCTCCTAACAATCGCCCCCGTAATCTTCAGTTATCTCAAGCGAACGAATCGTAAACGGCACTAATCCAGCAGTGCTCGAGCGACTGGAGAGTTTGAAGTTCACGCACTTCACACGCTGCCTCCGTGAGAAGCAATCCAATTTTTGAGCTTGTTCCAGCGCAGCGGTTACTCCATCAGTGATGTCACAATTTCCCGACATGCATTTCGCAGTGCGTTTCTTCTCATCCGCCAATGAACGCTTATTCACTGTGGAAAGTTCATGCATCTAAAGCACGACTAACTCGTGCTCGGTGGAGCAGTGACCGCCTTCGAGCTCTCGCTACGATGAAGGCGAGTTTCGAGTGAGCTGACGCTCGGGTGCAACGGGAACTAGAGGGCAGAAGCCACTGCCGTGACAAGAGCTGCGCTTTGCCCTCGCGTCTTCGTTTCGGGCCACAGCGAGGAAGGTGGCCTCTAGGGGAAAACTCGTTTTCAAACATGGCCACAGAAGTTCAGTCGACCATTCCTGTGCCCACCACTGCAGGGCCCCCCATGACTTCCGCCATGCCCGCCCGCCACAAATCCAAGAACCGCGTCGTTACAAACAAAGACAGAAAGTAAGTTGCTCTATTTTATTTCTCTCCTGCATTCTTTCCATGCCGCGCCCGGTTGTGTTGCGTGGGTATTCGTTATCCAGGGCAATGAATATTGCCTGCAATGAAAACTATAATTTGTAGAAAATTTACGTGTCTACTGCTTTCGAAATTTAACGTCGTTTATCGGACATGTTTGCAAATGCAAATCATTGCCAACGTTTGTTGGTCGAATTTGAAGAATGACTATGTACCGAGTCATGGCGTAGTTGTGTACAGTCTCTTCGTGGGTTTGGGGATGGGGGGTTTGCATTTGCATGAACCGCTCCCCTTCGTGGGTTGGGGGTAAGAATTTACCCACCGCCTCTCCCTCCGCAATTTGTAAGAGGTGAATAACTCGGGAGATCGTGACTTGTCTTACTCGTGTTTTAACCAGCTCTTAATCGCCTACACAGGCTGATAGGAAACTACACAGGCTGATAGGAAACTACACAGGCTGATAGGAAACTACACAGGCTGATAGGAAACTACACAGGCTGATAGGAAACTACACAGGCTGATAGGAAACTACACAGGCTGATAGGAAACTACACAGGCTGATAGGAAACTACACAGGCTGATAGGAAACTACACAGGCTGATAGGAAACTACACAGGCTGATAGGAAACTACACAGGCTGATAGGAAACTACACAGGCTGATAGGAAACTACACAGGCTGATAGGAAACTACACAGGCTGATAGGAAACTACACAGGCTGATAGGAAACTACACAGGCTGATAGGAAACTACACAGGCTGATAGGAAACTACACAGGCTGATAGGAAACTACACAGGCTGATAGGAAACTACACAGGCTGATAGGAAACTACACAGGCTGATAGGAAACTACACAGGCTGATAGGAAACTACACAGGCTGATAGGAAACTACACAGGCTGATAGGAAACTACACAGGCTGATAGGAAACTACACAGGCTGATAGGAAACTACACAGGCTGATAGGAAACTACACAGGCTGATAGGAAACTACACAGGCTGATAGGAAACTACACAGGCTGATAGGAAACTACACAGGCTGATAGGAAACTACACAGGCTGATAGGAAACTACACAGGCTGATAGGAAACTACACAGGCTGATAGGAAACTACACAGGCTGATAGGAAACTACACAGGCTGATAGGAAACTACACAGGCTGATAGGAAACTACACAGGCTGATAGGAAACTACACAGGCTGATAGGAAACTACACAGGCTGATAGGAAACTACACAGGCTGATAGGAAACTACACAGGCTGATAGGAAACTACACAGGCTGATAGGAAACTACACAGGCTGATAGGAAACTACACAGGCTGATAGGAAACTACACAGGCTGATAGGAAACTACACAGGCTGATAGGAAACTACACAGGCTGATAGGAAACTACACAGGCTGATAGGAAACTACACAGGCTGATAGGAAACTACACAGGCTGATAGGAAACTACACAGGCTGATAGGAAACTACACAGGCTGATAGGAAACTACACAGGCTGATAGGAAACTACACAGGCTGATAGGAAACTACACAGGCTGATAGGAAACTACACAGGCTGATAGGAAACTACACAGGCTGATAGGAAACTACACAGGCTGATAGGAAACTACACAGGCTGATAGGAAACTACACAGGCTGATAGGAAACTACACAGGCTGATAGGAAACTACACAGGCTGATAGGAAACTACACAGGCTGATAGGAAACTACACAGGCTGATAGGAAACTACACAGGCTGATAGGAAACTACACAGGCTGATAGGAAACTACACAGGCTGATAGGAAACTACACAGGCTGATAGGAAACTACACAGGCTGATAGGAAACTACACAGGCTGATAGGAAACTACACAGGCTGATAGGAAACTACACAGGCTGATAGGAAACTACACAGGCTGATAGGAAACTACACAGGCTGATAGGAAACTACACAGGCTGATAGGAAACTGAGACTTCTTCTAGCACCAAACAGCCCAAGTGATTTATAACCGTTGGCCTTGTATAGCCTACAAAATCTGACAAGCCATAAAACTCCATCCATCCAGTCGTCAATTCATCCAGCCATGGGTGAACTGCTTCAGGACAAATGAATGCCCACATTTTGTTTTTGCAACCCCTACGCGATTCGTCAAAGGCGAAAAAACTAGGGAAATCGTTACTAGTTTTCAGTGATTTCGTGATCGTGTGCCTTACATAGTCATCAAAAGTTGATAGGCCATAAACATTCATTCATTCATTCATTCATCCATTCATTCATTCATCCATTCATTCGCACCATTTTCTTCAAAAGCATATTTTAGACTTTAATCACAGCAGTGAAAATTTCGTGCAGCACATGCCTTTCACGATGACCGCATGTGATTTGCGAAGTTTCGTTTTATGATGATCATTATCATTATCTTGTAAAATTTCACTTAATGACTTATAGACTGATTCATGCGCAGTTCGACATATCTCGAGGAAATAGCATCCCATGGGTTTCGGGTTAAGAATATACCCACCACGTCTAAGCGATCCGAGAAAGAAAATTAGGGAACTGAGACGCGATCTTACTCGAACCAGTCCACGTGATTTTATACCCGTTCGCCTTGAAAAGCATTCAAAGACAGGTCGTAATACTCCATCCAGACACTAACGGGTGGTCTATTGGACTTGCTGTTTACCGGTACTGATGATATCGTGTGCGCGAACTGATCGCGACGAAATCATGCTTGCTGTAATGTCATGAGAAGAGGAAATGTTTAAGTTCGTTTATACATAGAGGCGGAAGAAGACTGAAAAGAAAATTAAACATCTACATAACCTAGTGGAATACAAATGAGCGCGACTGACCATTTGCAGTCAATCTAGATAATCTTGACGTCTGATTCGGTTTTAGTGGAACTTTAATTGCATGGTCTTTTGGGCTGTCCAATGGAGTCCGTCGATATTTTTTTTTCAATGTCATTTATCCATGAATCGGTAGTTTTCAAATTTCGACTACTTCTTGACGTATGGCCACTAGTCGGGGCTGAACACTTTCTACCTGGGGAGGTGCATCATGACTGACATCGCGAAAAATTCCTCCAGCACTCCAGTGACTCTCTCCTGCAATTATTTAAATGTTACTCTCGACGAGAAACCTTCCATTTGCAAAATAACGTATAATGTATCAAAATTGATATCTCGTTGTTTTCTGAGCATATTGCTTTCTTTTCTCTCTGCAGTAAAATCCTTCTACAGGATTGATTGCGAGAACTTCCGTTTTTGCAAAATGTACAACTTACGTGAAATCGCACTGCAATGTCTCTTGACAACATCGGCCTAAATGTTGAAAGGCTGGTAGACAGTAAACTGCAATCGTTTTATTGGTCGAAAAGTACACCCATAAATTCAAATGTCCAAGTGAGGAAGCTGGAAAGCAAAGGCCAAGGAACCATTAAATCGCATATTGGTGCCAATCGCTTCTACTGTACTCCAACTCCTTCCGCCTCCCTTCCCCCAAGACTAAACCTGCCGCGTGGGTTTCCCAGCGCGATTCGTAACAGGCGAGTAACGGGGAAATCCTGACCTGATCACCGGACTTGTATAGCCTAAAACGCCTGATAGGCCGTAAAGCTTCTTTCCTTCCTTTCTAATTTCATTCATTCATTCATTCATTCATTCATTCATTCATGCACGCAGTAGACCGCGCTCCTCCTGTATGGGGGCAAGAATAGATCCACCTCGTCTCTACACAAGTCGTAAGACAAATAACTAGGGAAGTCGAGACGTAATTTGCTCTCTAACCAGCATTGGTCATTTTCGTAGTCAATGGCCCTACATAGCCTGGAGGCTGAGACGCCATAGAGCTTCATTTACTAATTGGACCTACATTCCCCAGCCTCCCTGCGCGATTCGTAAGAGATAAATATCGAGAGAAATCGAGACTTGCTCTTACGTAATCAATGGCCTTACATTGCCCCTAAAATCTGATGCTCTAAAATGCCGTCACTCTTGAACTTTTTCTGCATTTCCCAGGCGCTCCGACTACTACGATGACGTGTTCGAGCCCGCAACTCCTCCTCCCTCCAATCGTCAGCAGCACGCTCGCTCTGGTCGTCAGGACAACCGCAGGTAGGTAGAGCTGCAGCCGTTGCCTTTACTGCGTCTTCGGCAGACTTGTCAGTGTCGAGATGCTACCACTGCTGCTTAGTTTTTATTTCGTTGCGGTTGTCCTTACTGCTGCTCCTTTTGATTTTGTTGCCGATTTGGTGGTCGTGAGTTCTTGATGCCTTTTTGTTGCTGCTGCTGGTGGCTTTTTTGGTGGGGGTTTTTCCAGTTGTTTTTCAAGTTGTTGCAGCTGCTGCTGTCGCTTTTTTAAAAACCACACTTGTTGCTGCTATTTGAATTTCGTGGGTTGGGATTAAAATAGACTTGAAGAGTTTCTCTACGCGATTTGTAGGCGTTCGACGAAGCATAAAGTGCACACTTCAACACCAGTGATGTGGTTATTCTATTGCTTGACGTAGCATACAAAAGCTGAAAGTCGGTAAAATTCCATGCATCCGTCCGCCTGTCCGTCCGTCCAGTTTGTGGTGGGAATGAAATAGTCTAAAAGCCAACAGAAGTGAGATGAGAAACTATTTCAATGTCCAGTCGCATTTACAAATGTCTTTACCCTCTGCTTCCTCCATCCAACACCCACCATCTCCCCTCTTTCACACAATCTGTCCAAAACACAATAATTGGCAGAGATTAACAATCGAGTCCAACGAAAAAAAGCTTGTACTATTTTTGCTGTATCCAGATAAAAATTAATTTCGTTTTTGGATTACCCAACCAGTGACCGGCCATCCCGCAACAGGCCGAGCATGGCGAGCGACGTGTTCGAGCCCCCCAACTCAAACTCCAGCGCCAACACGCCGCAGGCACGGCGCACCTCCAAGACCATGCGGCAGTCCGCAAGGTCCGACAGCCGAGGAGGTCACGGCATGCAGGGCTACCACCACGTTGCCACTATGGGGTGGAGGGGGGGCCCAAATGACCCCCGTCAAGGGTCCGGGGCCTCCCAGATGCCCAGGGTACTATCCTCTCCCCGGCCCCCCTCAGGCCAAGCCGGGCAGCAGCCCCGGGCAGGCAGCCGTGCTCCAAGTCGGGGGGCAAGTAGCGGCAGGCCCCGGGAACCGTCCGTGGCGGAGCTGACCTACCCCCCCTCCCCAGTCATGCAGCGGCCCCCCCAGGTGCAAGTCCCTGCCGTCCACTCCCAGGTACAGTGCACGGTACTTCGTGACTTAGCTGTCACAGGAAGATGAAGGTACAATAGTGGGTGGGTGTAGGAAAGAGGTAGGTGTGTGAGGGTGGGTGGGGATTAGGGACAGACGGAGAAACTGGCTGGGGAAAGGGTTCCCCTGTGGGATGAGACTAAGAATGGACCCGTCGTGTCCCCCTATGCGATTCGTGAAAGGCGGATGCCTAGGAAAATCGAGACTTCCTCAAACCAGCCCCAGTACTTTGTGGTAAATGGCCTTACCCAGCCTACAAAAACTGCAATATCGTTCCTATATAAATGGCCTTTCCCAGCCTACACAGACTGCAACATCGTTCCTATATGCAGAAGGGGCGGAGGAACAGACGGACGGAGAGGCGGGAAGACAGAAAATAAAAGGCAGACTAGAGTGGAGGAACTAAAAAAGACCGATTCGATAAATGAAAACCTAAACCGAGGGACTGACTGGTTAATGTGAAGACTAAATGGAAGTGCCGAAATATCTGTGCATCAGAAAATTAGACGTCAGAACCAACTCTTGTTAAAGCTCTGACAGTTTTTGACGTGTATATTCCAAGTTGGAAAAGACCCACCGCGTCTCCCTACGTGAACCGAATGAGGCGAAGAACTAGGAAAATTGTGGCTTGGCTTGACTTTTATTCTCACCAACTCTTATTGCTATTCGGGATCAGTGATCTTTTAGGAATTCTTTATTTGGTTAACACATCATAGATGTTGAACTATCATTACTACATTCACACAGCAAGGAAGGTGCATCATAAATGTTTACCTTTCTCCTCTGGGGCAAATATTCCTCATGCGGTGGGTCTGAGCAGAGCTGTTCATTATAAGCCTAGAAGGAAATGTCATTTGATCCCTGACTCAAAAGATGTTGTATAGAGACTTCATGTTGCCGATTTTCTGATGCAAAACTTTATCCCTGCTGGAGGCAGCACCTCTGGAAATTAATCTTGAATTTTGCACTACATCATGCAGTTAGTCTTCAATTTCAAATTTAATACAAAAGTTAATTCTGCAAACAGAAGACATGACCATAAAGCATGCAGGCGTCATACCGGTTTGCAACTTTAGTCCGTACTCTTCGGTTCCAGATGCAGTACCCACGGCACGTGGCGGTGAGTGGACGCTACAACGGCGGCGGGAATGGTCTCATGTCCTCTCCAATGGAGGGGGCTCCGTCCACTCCCACCTACGTCGTCTACCCCTCCCACTCCATGGCGACATGCGAACCCGCCGGCAGCCCCCTGGTGGCCGCCTCCCCACAGTACGCCCCTTGCGTCCAGGGGCCCATAGCCAACCAGCCTCAGGCAGGGGTGCCTCCAAGCAACGGCTATGGGCAGCAGGTGTCCTACTGCTGCAACTGTTCCCTGTGCGTGACGGCCCAGGCACAGCCTAACCAATGCCAGCAGATGTACGTCTACGGAGCACCCTCGGGCCAGCAGGTTCCGGGCCAGATGGTGACCAGCCAGCAGCCCACCCCTATGTACTACCAATCAGGAGGTCCAAGCATCTCGTACTCAACCGCTAACGCTGTCCCGGCCTCTGCTCCTCAGCCTGGATCCGTAGGGTCCCAGCAGTCGGTCGACGGAGGCCAGTACAAAACGTCAGCGGTCTACACTGTTCCAATGCATGCTGGGTCACAGTGCTGCACAGCCGAGAACTCTGGAACCCATCCCGCCCCCATCCCGACGGCGACGCCCACCCCCGAGGTGCAGCATCCCCAGCAGCAGCGCCCACAAGACATGCAGCGCGGAGGAAATGACATCAACTCCCCGGCCCTCCAGTCGGCAGGGATGTACTCGTATCCCCAACCCAGCGTACCCCGGTGCGGATATCCCCCCGAGAGCGCCCAGGTTCAAAGCCCGAACGTCTTCTACTATCCCAGTCCCCAGGCGGAAGTGCCCCAGCACCCTTACCCTGCCGTGCAGCAAGTCACAACGCCGACCGAGACTGCGCCTAGGAGCTACTCTTCCTCTGAGCTGCCCGTGAACCTCAACCTTTCCAGCTTGCCGCCTGGCTTATACAAAATCGTGCAGAACGGCGTGGTGCAAAGCTACGTGCAGGTGGGAGGCCAGCCGACTCCAGAGCAAATGCCCGTCGCCAGCCCCCAACCCCAGGCAGGCTACTACCCTGCCCAGGTGCCAGTGCACCCGGATGAGAGCGCTCAGAGGCACGGTTCTGTTGCCCAGCAAGGACACATTCAAGGCGCGGCTTCCCAAGAGCAAGTGCAGCAGCAAATTCAGCAGATGCAAAGCCAGCAACAGCAAGGAATTGATCAACAGCAGCAACAGCAACATCAGCAGCAGCAGTCTCAGCAAATGTATGCATCTCCTCAACCCATGGATCCCCGCCGCGGGCCTCTATACCAGGGCGATGCCAGCAAGCAACCTACACCCACGTACATCCAGGGACCCAGCCCCAGTCCCATACTGAGCCCCTTCCCCAACGCCTACCAGCCCCCTAGCAGCGGAGGCTGCTCTTACGCCGACCATCCCGACCCCAACATCCACCTGAAGCCTGGGCTGCTGACGTGGACTCCCCACGTGTACGACGCCCCAACTCGCTTCGTCTACCCTGCACACCTTTACCACGGAGTTCCCCAGATGAGAATGATGGCTCCATATCCAATGACTGCCGGCTGCTACCCTGGTGGCATCCGACCCATGACTGCTGCCAGGGCGAGGGAATACGGAGAGTACACCTACGATTCAGACGGCGAGAGAGACGGAAACTCATCATCCTCAACCTGCAGCACCTGTGATTCCGAGCTGGAGGAAGGCTCGGTCGACGAGCAGACGGAGGCACTGGCGAGTTTGATGGACAAGTACATCGACAGCGTTTACGACGAGGACACTGCGAGCCCCGAGGGAGACGCTCAGAAAGGGGACGACGCCTCAAGAGTGGACGCCAAGCCCGTGACCGCCACAGCAGCCAAGACGGACACCGGTGCTGAGGCTGAGAATCCGAAGGGAAACAACGCCAGTCAGGAGTCGGGAAGCACTGATGGAAAAGAATTATCGAAGAATGAAACGTCAGACGCGGCCCCTGACGATGGAAAGCGTGCAGATGTGGAGTCCGTTGCTGCCTCTAGCAACGAGACCAGATGCGCCTCGGTCTCATCCAGCAGCAACGCCAATGAGCAGCCCTCGTCTGGTATCTCAGCTCAAGCAAAGTCCAAAGACATCGACATCGTTGCCGCTACAGCCGCTTTGAAGATGTTGCTGAACATCTCTCACGAGAGGAAGAGCGCCGCCGCCAGCAAAATGGCCATGAGCATTTCTGTGAAGAACAGCGTCAGCTGCCACGAACTGGAGTCTCAAATGAACACTGTGACTGTAGAATCTTATTCGGCTGGTAACGAAATTCAGGCGATATCCGTATCTGAAGCTTGCGTCACTCGAGAGGGTCCATCCCCAGATTGCGACTTTTCTTCCGAAGACAACCACCAAGCGTCCAAGGCCACGAAAGGCTCCGATTCTACATCGATGAAGAGCAAAAGTTCTCTCGGAGCTGAGGACGGAGACATCGAGTCGGGGGACGACGATGCGTCGGGCTGGTGCACCGAGGAAGAGGTAGAGGAGATGGACGAGGAAAACATGCTGTACGAGGAGGAAGTCTTTGCGCGGTACGCAACTCAAAAAACTGAACCTGTCCTCAAGACGGACAAGAAAAAGAAACCCCCAAAGAGGACAGAGTCGGAGAAATACGACGACGTTTTCGAAGACGAAAACGAGCACAACGAGACTGGCGGGTTCGACACCGCTAGCATGTCAAAACACGAGGAGGCTCTCAAGGGAGGGAAACGCAAGAGTTCATCTGATGGCAAGTCCTCGACTGAGCAGAGCCAGGACAAGGACGAAGAACGCTGCAGGGGAGGAAACTGCACAACCACTGAAGGAACCGAAGACAACGACGAAAGTGCCAACACTTCCATGGAGCTTGTCCTCTACTCGAAATCCTCCAGTCGTCGAAACGGGAAAGAGCATGGCGGCAAGAACTCGAGAACTTGCAATGCCCAGGTCATCTACCACGTCAGCGCAAACGGGCAGATCTTTCCCTCGCGGTCTGGCTATGACGTTCACGTTAGTGGTGGTGTAGGCCAGCACAGCGAGATCCGGTTTTCAGCAGGAGGTGGCTGTATGGCGGCTTTTCCTGGAGAACATGGCACACTGCGCTACGTCGTCCAGAACGGAGGCCACGGCTCGAACGATCGCGCCGGGCTGCAACCTGTCTACAACAACGCGGCAGCCAGCACCTTCGGTGTCAACGGGTTCGTCCAGCACGCGGGTACCGTCAAAGTGCAGGAGCTCTATGGCGAGGAGAGTCTAGAGTCGAGCAACTACGTGCCTCAAGGACAGCTCCGCTACGTCTGCTCCGGTTGCCAAGGCAACGGGTGCTGCGAGGGATCTTCAGAGGGCATTGGTCCCATTCCTGCCATGACTGAGGGATACCCAAAAGGCCAGGGCTACAAATATTTTATTACAGGCCACAGCTGGAGCCCAGAGCTTGTCCACCAGTGCCCGGAAAGCAGTTCTTGCAACGGCGACTGCGACAACTGGGGCAACGTCGTCTACGTGAACGGACAGAGCCCAAGGGGAAGCGGCTGCCTGGAGGGCATGCCCCAGACTCCCTCCCGGAGCGGGGACGATGACAGCAGCGTGAGGGGCTACACTCCCGAGAGGGAGTGGTTCCGCAGCATCAGCGAGGAATGCGGGGAAGACACAGAAGTCCTTGTGGAACCTGCAGCTAACGTAGTGGGCACTGGACTTTTCGGTGACGGAGTCTTTCCCGGACGAAACTTCCGCTGGGGAAACTACCCTCGGCCTCCCCTCATCCACGACTACGAAGTCATACTCCCTCCCACGGCCCACTTTCCGGAGAAGAGGCGCTCCTCCTCCCGCACCAGTTCCACGGGCAGCTCTTGCAAGGACGGCCCCAAGCATCGCAAGAGCAGGAGCAAGAACGCACGACCAGACGAGTGCAACATCAGCTGACTGTCACTGAAGAGGTCCTTTTAGACCGTGGTGGTACTTCTTTCGGAGTGAACTGCTGGCCCAGCCAACGAAGCGCAGTAGGTAGTGACTTGCTAGATATTGGCAGAATGGACGTGCTGACCAGCGGTCCGGCCGACTACGAGATATTTTTGCTGTCAGCTCGTTCCATCTTGGGAGTCGCCATGAACTGAAAACTATAAATCTGTAGACTCGGCCGTTGTTGACGACTGCTTTTAATCGGCTCTTCTTGGCCTTGATGGTTTTTGTCAAGCCTGTCGCACCTTAGATTTTAGCGTGGATTGTTTTGGAACACAAAGGTCCTCCGCTGGCTGGACGAGTTCTGCACGCCCCCACTGCCGTGCAAAGATGATCACCCAAGAGGTATGGGACCAGAGGCAACAGCAGACGAGTGAACTCTCCTAGTAGACGAGTACAACGTTGACTGCAATGCAACGTTTTTAGTTCCAAGTTGCTCTTTGCCCTAACAGACGCAGTTTTTCCCGTATCTGAAACAGCGACTGGTGTAGACAGTCTTCAGTCCCAAGTATTCTAACTTAGCCAGTTTCTCGCCATTCATTTTCCGGTAAAACCGCTGTTTTCATTATTTTATACAGTGTGGTAAAAACTGTCTTCGTTTCTTTAAAATCATTGCCCCAAATTCGGTTACGTATTTTAAACTTTAATGATCAGCGTATTTTTGTTAAGTAGTGTTGAACTATTGGTGGGTTGAAGTTATTTTCTGTTAGAAGACGCATGTGACTATGTCAGACACTCGTATTTAATTTCGTTCCCATCTGTAACTTGTATTTTCTTCCTTTTCAGGTTAAATGGATACCTTTACTTAGGATCCAAATATAACTGCTCTCAATCCAGGCTTTCTATTTATAATCAAAGATAATAGGCACTCTTCCTCAATATCAGTTTTCCGTAATTAACTTTTAATGCAAACTATAACATTTTATTTGCCAATGTATATGTATGCTGGCATTCCGACTGCAAGCATTGCAACGAGTCGGAGTTGAATATCTGGGAACAAGTTCAAAAACTTTCCCAATGAGGAAAAATAAATGCACGTAATTTCAAGTGCAGCCTTGTCAGTTTAGATGTTTTTCTTGTTTCTGTCGTAATAAGGCCAAGTGAAAACTCTGTAGTATTTGCATGTGATTTTCAGTTTTATTTCCTTTGTGGACAATCGAAAACTCGAAAGTCAGTGCCGTGTTTACGTTTGGTGTGAATGACTTTTGCATTTTGCTGTCCTAGCCTGTACAGACACATTGTCTATTGCTGTCTTTAATGGCGTGCACCTGGTTGTAGGTTTTGAGAATTAGATCTTAGTACGTGTAAAGTTAAGGGGTAGAATCGCATTTCAAGTACTTTTGGAACCTTTATTCGCTGCTTGAGCGCAAATGACTGGAGAAAAATGATGCACGAACTCCTTGTGTATTTTTGTCCATATAGATATGGCGGTGTTCGATTTTAAAAACCTCTGCACATTAGTGAAAGTACAAATGAAATTTCTTTGATTGACTTTCTATCTTTAACTTCAAAAGTTTTACCCTTTTAGGACTGTAAAATACGCGTGCACAAAGGGACATTGTTTCCGTCTTATTTGTAAATAATCACTTTAATTGTATTATTCCTTATGCAAAATTTTTATGGAGGCATTGGTTTGGTAGTGCGAGTGACAGGAAATTTAGTTTTTAATCAAGTGATCTATGTAATTAACCGCAGGTCTGACATATTTTAAGTTGTACGTTGATCCCTCATCAGTTTACAACCCACTGATCTGAGACGGATGCAATCGACTTGCATCACATCTGCTTACGTCATCACAGCCTCGATGTGGACAATGTTGTCATCGTTGCTTAGAAACCATAGAAACATTTTTAGTGTGTACAGTCAATTTAGCGTCGTTAACTTGCCTTCTCCTCTTTTTTCTCTCCAACACCCGTCACATCTCTTTATTGACAACCGTAGCAATAAAATAAAAGAATTGTTGTATTGCGTGTTCTCAGCATTGTTATTTCGTTGC
>JAWQFJ010000305.1:148538-158538 GCA_034096865.1 Theodoxus fluviatilis | reverse complement strand
CACAGCGAGCCACAGAGGATAGAGATCGATGGAGGAATTGTCCAAAAGTCATCAGTGGTGCCTCAACAACCCATCTCAGGGTTAAGAGACTGAACTGACATGGCCAAACCAAAACAAACAGCAAAACACCACCACCAACAAAATATGTAGATCAAAGAAAGGTTGCCCTTTTGTAGGCATGTAAAAAAGACATTTCGTATCTTAAGCCAACCCCCTTCCCCTACTCAATCCCCCCCCCCCCCCCAATCTTTCATACACTAGTACAACGATGTTTCGTATACGTAAAATTTTCACTGAAGCTATAAATTCTAGTGAGAATTTTACCCATTTTAGGTGTGCGCTATTCGTGAGTGTATATATATATATATATATATATATATATATATATATGCGTGCGTGCGTGCGTGCGTGTATGTGTGTTTGCGTGCGTGTGTGCGTGCGTGCGCGTGTGTGCATGTGTGTGCGTGTGCCAGCAGCGGGGAAAAAGTGTAGAGTCGGCAGCAATATATTGGGTCGGTCGGGTGACCGTAAACAAACATTTTTTAAAAATTTGCCTAATGCTTTCACTTCCTGGAGCTAAATTATTCCCCGTAGATATGTTCTTATTTTCGTTCAAAAGTAGTTTTGAGTTTATTCAATTTGTTTTTAATTGAATATTATTGTCCACATTTTGCTTCATCTGCTTAATCAGACGCATTTTCTCATACATCCGAATCATTCATGAAAAACATAAACGGGGGTGTCTATTACCCTTACACAATATTTTGTTTGTGTTTTTTTTGGCACCAGAATATGTCACCATTTTTTCCCCGTATCTTTCTATTTCTTGTCACTTCCTAGCACTCCTCCCTTTTCCCCTCTCATCTTACCCATCGGGCGAAAAGGATGTGTGCCACGAAAGATGATGTTTCTGCATTCTCCCATACCTGCCAAGCGCTTCAAGTGCGCACATTTCATTTTGAATGGCACGGCGTGAGCTGCCTCGGCGCCTCTCTTTTACGCTGTAAACAGCGTAGTGCTGGCTGTAAACAGCGTAGTGCTGGCTGTAAACAGCGTAGTGCTGGCTGTAAAGAGCGTAGTGCTGGCTGTAAACAGCGTAATGCTGGCTGTAAACAGCGTAGTGCTGGCTGTAAACAGTGTAGTGCTGGCTGTAAACAGTGTAGTGCTGGCTGTAAACAGCGTAGTGCTGGCTGTAAACAGTGTAGTGCTGGCTGTAAACAGCGTAGTGCTGGCTGTAAACAGCGTAGTGCTGGCTGTAAACAGCGTAGTGCTGGCTGTAAACAGTGTAGTGCTGGCTGTAAACAGCGTAGTGCTGGCTGTAAACAGTGTAGTGCTGGCTGTAAACAGCGTAGTGCTGGCTG
Source organism: Theodoxus fluviatilis (assembly GCA_034096865.1). Classification (NCBI taxonomy): domain Eukaryota; kingdom Metazoa; phylum Mollusca; class Gastropoda; order Cycloneritida; family Neritidae; genus Theodoxus; species Theodoxus fluviatilis. The sequence goes on along the minus strand of JAWQFJ010000305.1, from coordinate 157,177 downwards.
TAAACAGTGTAGTGCTGGCTGTAAACAGCGTAGTGCTGGCTGTAAACAGCGTAGTGCTGGCTGTAAACAGCGTAGTGCTGGCTGTAAACAGTGCAGTGCTTGGGCTCTCGTGTTTTCGGGGCCCGCTTCAGTAAGACTTGCACAGCCTGGTCCATGGAGCACCTTCACGCCACCGAGAAATGAGAGTTCAAAATGAATGAATGATGAATGAATGAATGAATGAATGAATGAATGAATGAATGAATGAATGAATGAATGAATGAATGAATGAATGAATGAATGAATGAATGAATGAATGAATAACAGAAAGAACGACAGAAAGAATGAATGACAGAAAGAATTAATGATAGAGATGATGAATGAATGAATGACAGAAAGAATAAATGAATGACAGAAAGAAAGAATGAATGACATAAAGATTAAATGAATGACAGAAAGAATGACAGAAAGCATGAATGACAGAAAGAATGACAGATAGAAAGAAGGACAGAAAGAGAGAAAGGAAGAAAAAGAAAGAAAGACAAAGAAAAGAACAAACGAACGAATGGATGAATGAATGAAAGAATGAATGAATGAATGAATGAGTTGAGTTTTAAGTCCACAGAACATTCCAAGTTGATCAATGTCTTTCATTACATCACGTCCTACAAACGCCGTTAGACAGAATGTGCGGATGATTGAACACAAGAGCTTTCTGAATGCATCGTCGCTTCATACGGGGTAGTAGCTATCATTTATTATGACGCATTTTACAAACGTGCATTTTCAATACACTATAATACAGTAAAAAAATAAACTGATATAAAAGACAATCCTTAGGCCGAAATGACGAAATATGCCATTCTGCAAAATTGGAAAGGGTCCAGAAAAAATTGATATGTTGAAATAATGAAAAGATTAAAATGTTTCCAGATGTTTTTAAAAGACAAAACATGTTAAGAATATCATATATTTAGAATATGTTCATCTCACGAAACGAGCAATAGTATACACAAGGCAGTGTCTCTCTCCATGAGCTTCTCTTAGGACCACAAAGGAGGGTCTCAACTGCCTATCTGCAGTGATAGGAGCACCTCTCTTTCGGTCGTCATTCTCTACCAGAATCAACACCCTTTCTTCAAAAAAGAAAGCCTTAGAATTCCGTCAAAAGCGTTCTGTCATGAACTGGCTCGTAGACATTCACTACAAGAATTTGCACCATGTGTGTTCTACTCAGAGAGGGATCCAGACGAGTTTTGCAGCCATCAGCTGACGCCAATGTCCAGCCAGAAATCTTGGTCTGTTGACTGCTCTTTTCACAGCACACCGAGATAGTGACTGGATCCGTGTCAGATGTGTCAGATTCTGCAAAGTAGCTTTCTTGGGATACCAGAGAGTATTCCCAAAGAATACGTCGTGTTCCTTCACTGGAGTAGAGGGTCTTCCGTACTTTGAAACAATTTCCTAGTCGTAAAACCAATCCCCAGGGTCTTCATCAGTCTATGTGACCCCGAGTGCACTACAGCCATAAATTGAATTCATAATTGCAGCACATGTAAAGTTCATTAGAGACATTTTGGCTCAAGAGTATATTTTTGTGAGTGGTCAGAAGCACTGGACTAAACGCATTTCAGGGCATTAGGTTTCATACAAATTCCCAGTATCGGGGTGTCTACCTTTCTGCAGAGCCCACTCTGCCAGGATCTCATCACAGTAGGCCGCCGCCTGATACAGATCTATCCACTCAGGCATGTCCTCCTTGAGAGGAAAGTCGGGAGAAGGCGGTCTCCCAGGATCTCGGTCAGGACCTGCATGTTCCCCAGGGCTTACTGTGGGTGCTCTCCCTTCAAGACTCAGACTTTCCTTTGAGAAGCCGACACCTGGTTTTGATAGGCAGGTGTCGCAGTCATGACTCGAAGAACGTATGCTTGCGTGTTTGCAGGCGATCGTTTTGGAACCTGGCACCGCCGCCCGCTGTGGAATCGCGCCATGAGGAAGGTCGAGGATGCTGGTGCTGCAGGAAGATCTGTGAGTCTTTGTCTCGCCAAGCTCAATGCAGGCTGTTCCAGAGCTTCCTGGAGATGATATTAGTCCACCCGTCTTAAAGATCACTCCCCCAGCACAAGGTGACCCATTCGGCTGGTTGTGAGCTGTTGCTTCCATGTCGACTAATCTAGACAATTTGAGAAATGTTATGTTTGTTGTTGCATGTGGAGACTCGCCGAGGTCATTACTTTCGGGAGGATTGTCGTACAGCGCTGCATCGTTGGCCGTCCCGTGCATTCTACTGTGTGGGGGTGTCAAGCGCACTTCCAACTGGTGGGATGCTGTATTTGCTTTGTGGCATCTGGATGGTTTCGCAAGTCTCGGATGGTAAGATGGTTGCATGCATGTATGATCTGGACAAACTGTGCCGACTTCGGATTTGCTGATTTTATCACATTGCCCACTGATGTCCACACATTGAGGAACTATTCTGGTTACTTCCGTCAATTGACATCTACATGTCTTTCCTTGTAATCCAGTTAGAGGAAATGGCTTGTGGCACGAAGCACAACTACATTTCGTCTGGCCCTCCAGGCAAATTCGAGTATTTTCAATACAAGTCATGAGATCTCCAATAATTGTTTGGCCGTCATGCACTTCTAACTGGTGACAAATAGTATTCATTCCAGTGCAATCATCCCTCTCACTTTTACCCATGGGAATGCAAGGATTATGACTATACAGGCACTGATGACTTCTGCTGACGCAGCACAACCTTTGCGCGTTGCCTTTGGGAGCTGCTCTGGCAGACCGATTCCGTTCCTCATGGCAGTGTCTCTGGCGAGGCGGTTTTCGAATATCGGGGTCCATGGGCGTATCTTGCAGTAGAAGCTGGAGCAGGGTTGGCGCGGCTTTTAACCTCTTGTCGTCACAGTGCCCCTGGTCCTCGTAATTGTCTAATGATTCCACAGCGCTTATTTGGAAGCTTGCTCTGCCTGCAGCCATCCCAGAAAATTCTTCTCCGAGTGTGACGTGGGTGAATGGGGCTGACGATTCAGCCTCTGCGCAGGTCTCGAGTACTCCGATCCGAGGGGGATCCCTGCCATTTCTTCCAGGATGAAGCTTTTTGTCTGACCTGGTCTTGACCGCTTCCTCATTTGTCACAATGGTTGGAGACGCTTCCAGGATTTCGGTAGAGCCAGAATGCACTCCGTCCATGTAGGTTGGTGTCGTGGTGCGGGCCTGGCAATCCGTTATCCCTTTGAATGGAGAAGAAAAACACGGGTGTTGGAGATAATGACAGTAATTAGAAGAAGGATTCCCTTGTTCGTCTAGTGTATGTTTACCGTATCTGATGCTCTATTGTTTTGTTTTTTTGTGTGTGCAAGTTTTATCCATTTTGATGCCTCCCCTTTGTTCTTTTCACGCCGATTCCTAAAAATGTTCACACAACGCTTTTGTACTACTTCTTCTAGCATAACACGCACACATGCATGCACGCGCGCACACCCGGCCCCTCAGCCCTTGTGTCTTGCTTACGAACGCGTAATCTTTTCCAGTTTTCGCTCTCGAAATAATTGTTTTGTTCTTCCTTGCTTCTATGAATCGTTTTCACATGATGAAAACCTTGACAGACTCTACTTGGGAACTGTGCATTTTATTTCCTGACAATGAAAAATCATCTTCTTTTTTCTTAATACATGCTGCATTTACAAAGAAAAGATAAAAATTGGTATGGCTTACCATGCACGCCTGCGAATTCACTCCTTGCATCTCTCGGAAGTCCACAATTTCTGTCTTTTCCCAGGGAAGCAGCATTTCGCCTGCCCGATTGCATGGGCAATGTTTCCTTCAAAGGCACCCTTTCGTTTCTGACTATGTCTGTAAATGCGCATGAAGACGGGGACGAACTGGACAATTCCTCCGCAATGGCTACCGTCTTCTCTGCCCGGCTTGGCAGTGACGTGGAGTTCCTTGGGGCAATGGAGTGTGCACGTGTCTCCCAAATGGAGGCACGCCTTCGTCTCTTCACGTCCTCAGTGTCGCTGACCTTTTCACCTAAGAAGTACGCATCATAGGTAGAAGGATATCTTTCTTCACCTTTCCTGTTGTTTGATGGTGCTTTCTCTATCTTCTTCGTGCAAAAGACACGTTTGTTTTCGTGAGGTGATTTTTTAAACTGTCCGTCAATGTCAGCCTCCTTAGGCAGGCGTGCTCGCTCGATTCTACCTGGGGTCTGAACCCACTCAACTGGCTTACTTTGTTTCCAATGCGACTGGCAAGTTCTTGCTTCAAAAATATTTTTTCCTCTATCTGCAGATTCTTTTCTTGTGCGTTTTCTGAAAGAATCTCGTTTGGTATTTGCATAAATGGATCCTGAGACATACTGCAGATTTTTACAATGCTTCATTCGACATCTCTCAGGCGAAATTATTAACCCCTGACTGCAATACTTATGGCGATGTTTGCGCACCCCATAAGCTTGCGTGTGCGAATCTTCGCTGCCTGAACTTGATTCCGTCACCATCAGCTCTCGGCGTGTGCTGTCTCTATAGAAATGCCTGTGTCTTCTGCGTTTTCTCTCATACTCCATGACCACCCTGTAGTAGCGAGCCATTTCGCTACAAGTGTCTTCGCGAGCACTGCATCGCGCTGAGGTAACAGTCTCGCGTCTTCTGGATTTCTCCGTGCGTCGTTGGAAAGCAGCGGTCAGTGGTTCGTGAGCTCTCTTCGGACTACGCCTTGCCCCAAACAACTCCTCATGTCCTCTTCGGAGCCTGTCGTCACGAGCGCGTGGCGAATGCCTAGAACTACACAAACGGTCCCTGCTTTTCCTGCGACACTCATGGAACGAGGCAGACGGACGGGCCTCTGGTCTGGCGACAAAGCAATTTCGTGGCGATGTCTTTGGCCGCTCTTGACAGGAAGTTCCACGCTCTACGCTAAGCCTCCTTCTCTTGGATACGCTCTGGGTTCCGCATCTCTCTTCTTGGTGGAGACGGTTCTTTGTCTCCTCCCGTTGACCTGATGTGTCTTGGGGCAGGTCAGGAAGTATGCCCGAAGCAAGTGTACTGCCCGAATGACATGACTTGTCAGCCTTCTGGTCCTGACGAGGATCGTCTAGGCATGTCGCGCGGTTGTAACGAGAGGTCTCTTTGACCGTTGATACCTTCAAATGTACACGATTCATGCGTTCTTCACAACTTTTGGTTCTGCAGGCCTCCCTCAGGGCAACCTTCAACATAGGAAATACTACAATCATTCATATGTCCACGTACTTGAAGCACAGACGGACCGACTGACGGAAAATACAGGCACGCAGGCCAGCGGACGGACGGAAAGACGGAAGGCGGACGGGTGGACTAAGAAAGCACGACAAGGGGATTGCTGTGAACAACTTCAGACACTACGTATGCAGTTGCTTGTGCATGAAAAGGAACAGCGCTATAAATTTTCTTCTTGAGCATCCTCACATGTATTCTTCACAGCAGTTCATCTGTTGTTGTTGGTTCTGGTGGTGTTACTTGCTGCGGATTGCTGTTGCTGCTGCTGCTGCTGCTACTGCTGCATCTGCTGCTACGTAACTGTTGCGACCATTACATTGAGGCACCTATGCCTTAATTGAAATGATAACCTTATTATGTTCACTGCTAAAAGAACTTATGCATTAGTGCCATATTTTTTCTTGTTGATGCGTAGATACGTGTGATGCTGTTCCATGGGGTTGGATACGAGGTTTGGCGATCTTTTACTTGATGAGAATGGGTTGGGCTTAGCCTTCCCGAGTGGTGTGAACCACAGGTGGGCTCAGTGGTCTGACTCAGTCCTCATGTTCCCCACTATCCTCTCTGGCTGCTTGGGGCCGCTACTTACTGGAGCAAGCTACGAATGGGTAACAACCACAGGGAAATCGATCGGATCCGACAGTTCGTTACACTACTCATAAAGATCAAAGCCAAGCTTTCGGTAGGGTTTTTTAAACATCTTTTTCCCCCCTTTCCTTAGTTTTGTTGTTGTTCGTGTTGTTTTGTTGTTGTGATACTTGGGAGAAAAACGGGATCAATACATAGAGATAACAAAAACTTGGTCACTTACAGACCCGTGTAGGACGCGTCCTTCTGGTCGAGGTTCGACCAACATGCTGACGTCATCACTTCCTGCTGGAAGGACTCTGGCCGCTTCGTCCCCGTGAAAGCGCGCTGTATGCCTGCGTGCGTTGCTTCCGTTGACGAAGTGTTTGCCGCACACAGGACACAGGTACTTCTTCCCTGCACCATGCACGTTTCGCATGTGGCGGTACAGGTGAGAGGTGCGGGAGAGGACCCTCTGGCAAATCGTGCACGTCCTGGCCTTGTTCTGCTGGCCTCCTTGAGAGGACGACGCCCAGCGTCCACTGGCTCTGGCACCTTCGTATTCTGCAACGCTGGTGACGCCAGACCCTAATGCTGTCACTTCGCAGGAACTGGCACATTCTGTCCTGCTGGTTTTCGCACTTCTGGTCATGCTTGAACTATCGCTTTCGGTCGTTCTGGAGATGGTACGTCCGGTGACACAGGTGCTCTCACTTCCATTTTCACCAAAAACAAAGCTTCCGCTTACGCTGGTGTTGCAGCTTCCGGTCAAGATGATGTCTCTACTCATTGTACCGTAGACTCTAGAACTTCCGGTCTCGCCGAGAGATGCTTTTTCGTTTAATAAGGAGCTATCATTTCCGGGGCCACGGATGCGAGTACTTCCAGTCTCACTGGAAATGGCATTTTCCACATCATTGAAGCCAGTATTCCCAGTCAGTCTGCAGGGAACATTGTTTGTTAATCTGTATGCATCACTTCCGTTTACGCTAGAGCTAGCACATCCGGTTAAGGCGGAAGTGCCAAATCCGGTAACACTGGAGCTTGTACTTCTGGTGGCAGATGAGTAAGCATTCATCGTTACACTGGAGATGCTGCTTTCAGTTACACTACAGCCATCCCATCTAGTCACAGTAGATTTATCATTTTCAGAGGCGCTGGAGCCATCACTTCTGCTTGGCTCGAAGCTGTTGCTTCCGGTTATGGAGTCACAGCTTCCGGATATGGCGATCGTATTACTTTCTGTCATACTGGCATGACAGGTTCTTGCTTCGGCATTCATATATACAGAGAAGAAACACAGTGTAACAGTCCATTACACGCCCTGATTGTAGTGCTTTTCTTCACCTTTACCTTTGGCGAGTGTCCATTTTTCTGGCCGTCGATAATGAACAATTCTCTATGCTCAAGTCATGTCGAATTTGATCCTGAATTGATGGAGCTTACAGACTTCACCACATATTTTCAGGTGATAATTTTGAATTTCCCTCTCACGTTCTATGTGATTTTTAGGAGGATTTCATATTCAGTTCCACCTTCATCATTTTCTACCTGAAGGAAGATACAAAGATGCTTGTCAAAAATTAATACTTTGATTGGTTCTGTGGATGTCAGTGGAAACCATATCGCCTGCATTTAAACTCTTTTAGTCTTTTTATGGCTTAGAAAACTTGTACAACCAACATCATGCATGACACTTATGATCCCCAAAATATGCAGAATCCTTGACCACTTGGAGAACAGTCCTATCCTTATGATAGGTAAAGGCAAATCGTGAATCCCTGTCAAATTGACACTAGATTTCATCACTCCTGGTTGAGTCTAAGATGGGTGTGCGTACAATGACACAACTGTTTCCAAACTACAGCTCACTCGTAACAGAATATAAGATACATAGAAATGCATTTTAAAGGATGATTTCCTCTCATGAAGAACAGCAAGGTAACAAAACCAAAGGAATGTGCCAACTCTAGGTAGATCTGCGAGACGTGCAGACGCTCCGGCAGCGAATGAACAGGCACAGAGTCACTATCAAATATCGCTCCTCACTGCTCATCGGCGAACATATAAACCAGCCGGATAACTCTGCAATTCATTTGAGAGATAGTGTTCTCGTGAAAAAAATTTCAAGACATACGTAGCAGCTGCAGGACTGAACCGATATCTCGTGTTACACGCCCTGTTGTAGATTGTTAACCCTTTCTGGTTAAATACCTCGGCAGTCAAGTCCCGCCTGACAGGAATGGACCGAGATCATGTTGCACAATGACTCCAGTGTTACACGCCCTGCTGTGGAGCACTCACCCCATGTGGCGAACTAGTCCCAGCAGGCAGGAGTATGGAACTGACAGAACAATCCTATCTCTTGCTCTCACCTGATGAAGCTTGTGAAGCGGTGAATAAACTCCGTCGGACAGGGTCTTCGCTTCGACCTTTAAGCCATATACACCAGAAAGCACATATGTACTCATAGGCATAGTATGTATAACGTCTAAGAAATAAGTTAAAGTGAACCCTCAGTTACATGACTGGTGGAAAGATAAAAGACATTGCAGTGCTTCGGAAAAAGACATCGTGCACTCAATACATTCATTCCTGCCTTAATGACGTTCTACTTCACTTCTCCATCGACGGCGGCGTGTGATGCAAATCGACGACGTCATCGGCAAAGTATTCTGCGATATCTTCTTCTCACTTCTTTTCCTTCTTTCTCCTCCCACAAACAAACAAGTAAACAACTCCCAGGGCGAGAGGACAGCCAGACCTACGACTGGACGGCCATGCCATGCCGTCCATGTCTGCCAGCAAGAGAAGATCACGGCT
>JAWQFJ010000305.1:138538-146038 GCA_034096865.1 Theodoxus fluviatilis | reverse complement strand
ATAAGCACCATTGTGCTTCCTATGTCTTGAATTAACAGCTTTGTGTTGCATGACCTTGGATGACCTTGACCTTGGGTCAAGGTCACATGTAATTTGTAGGAAAAATGTGTAAAGCAGTTCTTAGTGTATGATGTCATTGCTAGGTTTGAAGGTCACCTGAAGGTCAAGGTCATGTAAAGGTCAAGGTCAAGCATGTGAGTCGTATGGGCTTTGCTCTTCTTGTTATATATATATATATATATATATATATATATATATATATATATATATATATATATATATATATATATATACAGCTTTGGAAAAAAGTATTAGACCACTTTGCGGAAAAGCAATACCATGGCTCAATTGCCTTGTGTTATCAACAATAACTTATTTTTTTAATTAAAGCTCGTGGTTACCTATCACATATACAACTATTTATTATTATGTTGTGCTCACATTCAACCGTTTGTAACTAAAGAGTCACTTTGAAATGGATTTTTATTGTCAATCATGTCAAAATGCCGAAAAGACCGAGCGAGTTGGAGAAATGCACAGCAACGGTAACTGGAATAGAATGTGGACATACATATAACCAGATTTTTCATTTCTTAACATCTCAGATGAGTTTCAGCACACAATAGAGTAATTCTGAAGATGTCAGTATGTCGTAGGCCATCCTTTGGTCACTCGAGATGGCATGCTGAAACCAAGATTTTTGCAATGTTCTGGATTTATTTCGGCCCATTTCTGATTCAAAACACTTTCCATTTCTTTCTAATGGCTTAGCTGGTCCTCTTGAACAGCTTTGCTCAAGATGTCTCACAGATTTTTATGGGGTTCATGTCTGGAGACTGTGCTAGTCATGGAAGGACATCAACGTCATGGTCATTCAACCAACGATGGACCACCTTGTAGTATGGCAAAGGGCATTGTCCTGCTGTAACACCCACTCAGGGTCTGTGTGGAACAGTTGCTGTGCTGAGGGGAGCATGGCATGCTACAGAATGGATGGATGGATGGATGGATGGATGGATGGATGGATGGATGGATGGATGGATGGATGGATGGATGGATGGATGGATGGATGGATGGATGGATGGATGGATGGATGGATGGATGGATCGATGGATGGATGGATGGATGGATGGATCGATGGATGGATGGATGGATGGATGGATGGATGGATGGATGGGGTTTTACGGCCTATCAGCCTTTGTAGGCTATGTAAGGCCAACAAGCACGAAAATCATTAGAACAGTTTAGAGTAAACGCAAATCAATTCACGGGGTCCCTAGTTATTCGCCTCTTACGAATCATGTAGGGAGACGCGGTGGGTCTATTCTTACCCCGAACCCACAGGGGGATCATGCTCCAGAACCTCTCTGTAAGCAACGCTATTCTTGCAGCCTTCACGTAGCGTCAGGACACCGATACCAGAGGCTGACATGGCTCCCCAAACCATGATGGATCCGCCTCCATGTTTCACAGTGGGAACCAGGCATTCAGACTTGTAAACTTCTCCGGGCCTTCTTCGCACCATTACATGGCCTGGTGTAGGAAAAAGCTCAAAGTTGGATTCATCGGTAAACATTACTTTGAACCAGTCTTCCGCTGTCCATCTTCGGTGGTTTAGGGCTCATTGCATCCTCTGCTTCCTTTGGCGTTCATTCACCAGGGGCTTCTTCCTTGCCTTGCAGGCACGAATATTGTTTTCCAGCAATCTTCTCCTCATGGAGGTCACGTCTAAGTGTTGTGTGCAGAAGCTGAATGCCTGACAGCTGGGTCCATTGGCGTTTGAGCTGTAGTGACATGGCTCGCCTATTGTGATGAGATGCTCTGATGAGTTAAGGATCATCTCTGTTGGTACTCAGCCTCTTTCTTCCTCTTCCATTGCGGTTGGCAGTTGTCCCATGGGCTTGCAACTTCTTAATAATATGATGAACTGATGTCTTGGATGCACCTACTCTCTCTGCAATCTTCCTCTGACTGTATCCTTCTTCGAAAAGGGTGACCATCTTGGCTCGATCCTCTCTGGAAAGTTCTCTGATCTTGTTTGGCATTGCTGATGAAGTTTTATCATCAAATATTCTCCTTTCAATCACCCTTTGTCATTTTAAAACGATTTTATTGATGTTAGACAAGGGTTACAGTCATTAGCACGCTGGAAGAGCTAAGTAAGTTGAAACATTTAGAAAGACCCTTTTGATCGTGTCATCTGTTGATCTACAATATATTGTATGTTGTATTTTCATCATTCTGATATCAATAAATATGTTATATCATTGCACGAGCATGTATTAAGAACTTTTCCATGTGATTACACTGATATAACTTGAAATAAGGTTGTCATTATTCCACTAAGTCGAAAAAGAACACACACAAATGTAAGTGGTCTAATAATTTTTCCACAGTTGTATATATACAGAGACAGAGAGAGTCAGAGAAAGACAGAGAGAGACAGAGAGAGACAGAGAAAGACACAGAGAAAGACACAGAGAAAGACACAGAGAGACAGAGACAGAGAAAGACACACAGAGAGAGATAGATAGAGAGAGAGAGAGAGGGAGAGACAGTCAGACAGAGAAATAGACAGAGAGAAACAGAGAGAGAGACAGAGAGAGGTACAGAGAGAGATACAGACAGGCAGGCAGGCAGGCGAGCGGGCAGGCAGGCAGGCAGGCAGACAGGCAGGCAGGCAGACAGACAGACAGGTTGGTTGCACAAATGACAAAGACTGTCGAGATGGCTCGACCCTATTTTATCTTTGATATTGGTTTGCAGTCCTTAGATGTTTTCCGTGTGCTAAGTGAAAAGTCGTTCATACTGGCGGTATAGATTTAAAGTCGTGACCATGCCCACCTGTCAGGTGCGAGGTCTGGTGGAGGGGGAGATGGGGAGAGTGCCGCGGTGGTCGCCTCCCAGACCCTGGTTGCTGCATCTGCCACAGTTTTCTCCAGAGACAAAGGTACGTGAGTGCGTGGAACCGTTCTAGGTGTCTGCGTTGAATTGGCAGTACTTCTAAACCTTTGTGCAGTTCATCAGAGTTTATGTTTCATTTTTCTCGTAATGTGCATGCCTGTGTGTGTGTGTGTGTGTGTGTGTGTGTGTGTGTGTGTGTGTGTGCGCTTGCGTGCGTGTGTGTACAGATGAGAGAGAGAGAGAGAGAGAGAGAGAGAGAGAGAGAGAGAGAGAGAGAGAGAGAGAGAGAGAGAAATAGAGAGGGGCGAATGGGTGAGTACGTACACTACTAACATCCAAATGCTTGTACATGTACGTATTTGCAGGTTACATCATATTTTCCCCTCCACACCTTGCAATGAAAAACCATCAGTTATGGAATGGGTGGGATGGGTTGTGGGTGGGATGGGTGGGATGTGTTGTGTGTGGGATGGGATGGGTTGTGGGTGGGATGGGTTGTGGGTGGGATGGGTTGCGGGTGGGATGGGTTGTGGGTGGGATGGGTTGTGGGTGGGATGGGTTGTGGGTGGGATGGGTTGTGGGTGGGATGGGTTGTGGGTGGGATGGGTTGTGGGTGGGATGGGTTGTGGGTGGGATGGGTTGTGGGTGGGATGGGTTGTGGGTGGGATGGGTTGTGGGTGGGATGGGTTGTGGGTGGGATGGGTGGGATGGGTGGAATGGGTGGGATGGGTTGTGGGTGGGATGGGTGGTGGGTGGGATGGGTGGGATGGGTGGAATGGGTGGGATGGGTTGTGGGTGGGATGGGTTGTGGGTGGGATGGGTTGTGGGTGGGATGGGTGGGATGGGTGGAATGGGTGGGATGGGTTGTGGGTGGGATGGGTTGTGGGTGAGATGGGTGGGATGGGTGGAATGGGTGGGATGGGTTGTGGGTGGGATGGGTTGTGGGTGGGATGGGTTGTGGGTGGGATGGGTTGTGGGTGGGATGGGTGGGATGGGTGGAATGGGTGGGATGGGTTGTGGGTGGGATGGGTTGTGGGTGAGATGGGTGGGATGGGTGGGATGGGTGGAATGGGTGGGATGGGTTGTGGGTGAGGCAATGCATCGAAGCCCAGACACGGCGACGGCTCGACTCCCATGGAATTTGACTGCGTGTGCATGTCACCTTTGGCGGGCACACAATTAATTAAGGTGGTCGCGAGATGCACACCTGGGGAGATACATGTATAGTCCGGGCATACGAAGACAGATATGAAATCCAAAGTGTTGCCTTCCTTGCGAGTGAGACGCCTCCAGACATTGAGCTTCGACATAGTCACAGCCCGTTTCCGTGCACCATCGCTTTTCTGCTGTCACTGCGGCGGGGGTCAGGGCCATTACAATGGCGACGGATTTATTGTAAACACTGAAAATTTGCAAGAGAAAGACATGCTGAGATTCTAGGTTGTCATTACCCTTTTGCTACATGAGCGTTGCCTTAATTGTGTCCCTCCATTAGCTGACGAGAATAATTACTTCGGATTCAACCTTTCCGCTGTTCAGCAAGCAACGTTCGTGCGCCCCTGTGTCTGAGTTAATTGCTTGTGCACGCTCTTCTGAGTGATTGGTTGATTGATTGACCGGCTGGCTGGCTGGCTGGCTGATACATATATTATTCCCTCAAGATAATACATTTTATATACAGCTTGCCTCAATATGAGGCACATCTAAATAAGCAATTAACTTTGGTAAAACATTCACGCTGGCACACTCACGCAGTTCACGTGCCCACACTTTCATACCTTTCGTCCATTCCACCAACTCCATTTTAGGCCTACTAACGATTCATGCGACAAAAGATATTACTTTTTATCAATCCTGCACGCTCTATTCATACTCGACTCACGCAGCGCTCTCTCCCTCGTCTCTCTCTCTCTCTCTCTCTCTCTCTCTCTCTCTCTCTCTCTCTCTCTCTCTCTGTCGCTGTCTCTCGATCTCTCTCTCTGTCTTTCTCTCTGTCTCTCTGTCTCTCTCTCTGTCTCTCTCTCTCTCTGTCTCTCTCTCTCTCTCTGTCTCTCTCTCTCTCTCTCTCTCTCTCTCTCTCTCTCTCTCTCTCTCTCTCTCTCTCTTTCGCATAGCCGAACCCCCAGGGGGTGTACAAAAAGGTTCGTGTTATACGAGGTTCGCGTTATCCGAGGTTCGGATGAGACGAATTTTCTAGCCTCGACTTCGTGTTATTCGCGGTATTGTCAAATGAACTTTATAACCAATATTTGGAGTATTCAGAAGTACGAAGAAGTTGAACTTATCCGATATGGAGACTTATTCGCAAGTCTGCATACTGTGGATACTGTAAAGTATCGTGAAGACATTTCAAGATTACATACATACATATATATACATGACTGCCCCTCACACCCGCACACATTGCAATAATCAAGAACAATAATTTCTAAGTGATTCCTAAAGGCCTGACTTGGTGCCACTCCTCTAACGAGAGGATGCCGATGAAAGATAAAAACCAGTGTCAATCAGTTAACCGAGACACAAAGTCACAGAGACAAAAACAGGCCGTGGATTGAGATCTGAGGGCCGTTGACAGGTTGACCTGTTGCTGAATGCAGGACCCCTCAGACCTCATTCAGCGTGGCTGAGACTAGTGAATATAGTCTCAGCAACAGGTTGGTCACGTGATAGCCTAAATTCTTCCATAACATGCATACCACCGTTCTGAACAGCCACGCTGAATGCCATATCACATCGTGAGTGTATTCCTCCGCTTGTTGTGATACACTCCATACTGGCAGCCATTTTCCCGTCAGTTCATTTTCTAAACATCGATTTCCCATGAATGTAAAACTTGTGTGCGGTAAAATTCGAATCACAAGAGTGTAATATTGTGAACTCTACTAATTATAAGGACTTTGAATACAACAGCAATATTTATACTTCATTGAGCGAGTTCGGAGGGTCAGAGTCGATCTCTGGTTGTGAATTCTTGTCAGCAAACCGTTAGATGACAACTAAAGACGCTTCAGCGTTTGTGTAAACAGTGATTACACGTACCTTGTCAGCAAACCGTCAGATGTCAATTCAACACTGTCTAGTCTCGCTGGATAAGCAGTGAATCAGAAAATGGCTTAACTTCAGCTCCAAAGAAAAGAAAAAGAACAGAAATGACACCCAAAGACAAAGTGGACTTGCTTGATCGCTACCGAGAGCTAAATTCTAAAAGTTTGAGGGAGGGTGCTGACATTTTGGGTGTGTCGGCATCATTTCTGTGCCAGACACTGAAAAAAGAAGATGAACTTATGGCTGATATCGCAGAGGGCTCCAGTCAAGGCCAAAGGAAGCGTCGGCGCTGCGGGAAGGATAAAGAGACAGAAGATGGCTTAAAGCGGTGGTTCGACTCTATCCAAGCGCGCAACACACCTGTAAACGGCCCAATCCTGTGTCAGAAGGCGGAACAGATTGCTTCCCAGCTTGGTCGCTCCGAATTCAAAGCTACAAATGGGTGGTTTAACAGGTGGAAGAAACGCAACGGCTTGGTGAAGCGGGAAGTGCCGGTTAATAAAAACGCCGCTTATTAAAACACTTTTGTTCGGTCCCAATGTGTTTTTAATAAGCGGCGACTACTGTATATGCACAATCGCACGTGCTTAAGGCAGTTTACAACCTTATAGACACGTTCGCGCTAAAAGTAGTTCTCAAATGATTTCCTGAAAATCTCATAGATTAGTTTTATTAGAACACCAAATTTGTGTTTATCTATCGGGATAAATAATTGGAGTGAAATAGAATCGCCTCTTTTTACTCTCAATGGTCTTCTGATCATGTTGAATTTTGATTGGTAGAATCATTGGAATGTGGATTCGAAGTCACGTGACCAACCTGTGTCAGAGATAGTATTACATCTCTGTGTTCAGAATGCTCAGACCTCTGCTGCCACCTGAAGGCAGCCAATGGCAGCTGTATGGGCGCGTTGTGGTGAAGCCACCTTGATTTTATTTTCTTTCTTTTTTTTAATTCTCGGGGAATGTGTTATTCGATGAGCTGAAAAAAGCGTCCAGATTTCCGACGTTTCGTCTGATCCGAGGTTTTAATTCACATGGGACAGAAAAACGCTTCGCGTTATCCGACGTACGCCTTAATTATCCGTGGTTTGCGTTCTCAGGAGACAGAAAAACGCTGCGCGTTATCCGAGGTTTCGTCTTATCCGAATTCGTGTTAAGCAAGTAAAATTTGTTGAAATAAAAAGCGTAAGGCCTATAGCTGCCTGGCCGGGGACAGAGAACTGCATTTCGTCTTATAAGTTATATAAGCCTCATATAATCAGCCCTAAATCGCGTACGATTTGTTTTACATCATAAATTTAGACGTTTTAAAGTCTAATGTAACAAGACTGGAACAGAACAGTTTATTTGAGTGGGCTATTTGCCCGCAAAGGGATGCACAAATTAAGGTATTTCATGTAGACTATTTTATACAACGAATTGGTTCATGGAGTATATAGACTCTTTTCTCCTGAGCTTTAGTGCTTTTAACATGACCCAAGCTAAAGCGCGACACTTGCCTTTTGTGTACATCCTAACAACATGGGGGAATTTCACAGTGTATGTA
>JAWQFJ010000305.1:128538-133538 GCA_034096865.1 Theodoxus fluviatilis | reverse complement strand
TTATTGAGAATGGCGACCTTAGCTACAAGTGGTATATAGGTCAAAGCAAGCCCTATCTTTTGATACCAGTTTGGTTGACCTTGCTTCAAGGTCAAGGTCACAGGAGCTCTTCAAAGTTGGATTGTATACATATTTTGAAGTGACTCTGACCCTGAACTATGGAAGATAACTGTTTCAAACTTAATAATTATGTGGGGCACATGTTATACTTTCATCATGAGACACATTTGGTCACATATCATCAAGGTCAAGGTCACTTTGACCCTTATGAAATGTGACCAAAATGGGGTAGTGAACCACTAAAAGTGACTATATCTCATGGTAGAAAGTGCCAATAAGCACCATTGTGCTTCCTATGTCTTGAATTAAGAGCTTTGTGTTGCATGACCTTGGATGACCTTGACCTTGGGTCAAGGTCACAAGTTTTTTTGGTAGGAAAAAAATGTGTAAATCATTTCTTAGTGTATGATGTCATTGCTAGGTTTAGTTGTTTGACCTTGACCTTGAAGGTCACCTGAAGGTCAAGGTCATATAAAGGTCAAGGTCAAGCATGTGAGTCGTATGGGCTTTGCCCTTCTTGTTTAGTGAGTTGATTTCAATTGCAAATTGTCAGCACAGTACGTCTCCGCACGTCACTACATCTCTCATGGCTAATGACATATTCTCTTTATTAATGACATAAGTCTACGAGATGTTTGTGTGGATGTGGTAACTATGGCAAGGGAGATAACCCAACCACAATATTGACTTTTGCAGCTGGCACAGGCTTTGGTGGCCAGGTGTTTGGGTCCAACACACAGACACCAACAGGTGTCGCTGGGCTCTTTGGCCAGAATGCCTCATCTGGGGGCACTGGTGGAGGTCTCTTTGGCCAGCAGTCTTCAGGCTTTGGTCAGTTCACTCTCCAACACTTGTTGCTTTTCGGACATCAAAATCAACATGGAGATTTCTCACCTCCAGGGTTGTAACAAAAAGTGTCTTACTTGCTATGTGAAGGGTGTGCATGTGTATATTTGTGTGTGTGTGTGTGTGTGTGTTTGTGTGTGTGTGTGTTTGTGTGTGTGTGTGTGTGTGTGTGTGTGTGTGAGAGAGAGAGAGAGAGAGAGAGAACGAGAGAGAGAGAGAGAGAGAGAGAGAGAGAGAGAGAGAGAGAGAGAGAGAGAGAGAGAGAGAGAGAGAGTTTTTAGCAGAATATATCTATCAGGGAGGTAATCATAGTATTATATTGTTGTTGGTGTTGACATTTGGAAAATGAGAACGAAGCTTCTAAAATGAATGTTTACCATTGTTGTTCACTATACAAATAGTATGTAATAATGTGTTCCTTGAAAACAATGCTCTGTTCTGGTCTTTTGACCTGTGTCAGTCTGACCTCTTCCCAAGATGACTTGTCAGTCTGACCTCTTCCCGAGTTGACCTGTGTCAGTCTGACCTCTTCCCGAGTTGACTTGTGTCAGTTTGACCTCTTCCCGAGTTGACTTGTGTCAGTCTGACCTCTTCCCAAGTTGACCTGTGTCAGTCTGACCTCTTCCCGAGTTGACCTGTGTCAGTCTGACCTCTTCCCGAGTTGACTTGTGTCAGTTTGACCTCTTCCCGAGTTGACTTGTGTCAGTCTGACCTCTTCCCGAGTTGACCTGTGTCAGTCTGACCTCTTCCCGAGTTGACCTGTGTCAGTCTGACCTCTTCCCGAGTTGACTTGTGTCAGTTTGACCTCTTCCCGAGTTGACCTGTGTCAGTGTGACCTCTTCCCGTGTTGACCTGTGTCAGTTTGACCTCTTCCCGAGTTGACCTGTGTCAGTCTGACCTCTTCCCGAGTTGACTTGTGTCAGTCTGACCTCTTCCCGAGTTGACCTGTGTGAGTTTGACCTCTTCCCGAGTTGACCTGTGTCAGTCTGACCTCTTCCCGAGTTGATTTGTGTCAGTCTGACCTCTTACCGAGTTGACTTGTGTCAGTCTGACCTCTTCCCGAGTTGACCTGTGTCAGTCTGACCTCTTCCCGAGTTGACCTGTGTCAGTCTGACCTCTTCCCGAGTTGACCTATGTCAGTCTGACCTCTTCCTGTGTTGACCTGTGTCAATCTGACCTCTGCCTTCATCTTTCAGGTTCCTTTGGTGGAACTCCCACCTCCTCCTCCCTGTTTGGAGGACAACAGCAGCAGCAGCAACAGCAGCAGCAGAATCCTGGTGGAGGCCTCTTTTCTGCTGGAGCGTCACAGAATGCCTTTGGTGCCAAGCCCAACACATTTGGAGGTGTGACGCATGTCCATCCCCCTGGTTTACTCTGGTGCATGTGATGCATGTGTCCCTTTATCAGAATAGCAGCTGTCTTCCACAGTAAACTGTGCCTTGATTTCACAGTTGCTCCTCTCCCATGTTCCTGTCACGTCAGTCCTTCGTTGTCTCATCTCTCTGTATCACTCAGTTGCTTACCCACTTAACATTTACCTTCTTCTGTAAGTGATGCAAAAACCCTGCTTGTCATCTGTTTCTGTGGATACTTATTACCTGAAGAAGTTTGTTTTGTTTATTTAATATTGGACTAATGGATGGACAAATGGTTGAGTGGATCTGCACATGGACAGCATAGGGTTTTTGTTTAAATCCTGAACAGATTTATTCACTGCCTTCCCAACAACCCAAATAACTGAATGACATCTCTTGACTGCCCTCTGAGTGCCTGATTGTTCAACTAAGTGATCCACCAACAGACTGACCAACTGACCAAACTTTACCTGCACCAAAGCCACCCTACCTACCCTGACCTGACCTTCCCCATCTGTCCAACCGCTTGACTTACTGATGGTCTGATTGATGTACTGACCGACTGACTTACAGACTGACTTACTTACTGACCGACTGACTCACTGACCGACTGACTGACGTACTTACTTATGGACTGGAAAAACTTGCTAGTGGACTGACTGACAGACTTACTGATGGACTGACAGACTTACTGATGCAGTGACTGACAGACTTACTGATGGACTGACAGACTTACTAATGGATCAACTGACCGACTTACTGATGGAGTGACTGACAGTTTTATTGATGACAGACCTACAAATGTGTGATGAAAATATTTTGGTGCCAGGGTTTGGTGGAGGGACTCAGAGCACAGGGACAGGACTGTTCGGTGGCGTCTCACAGTCCACCACCTCCTCTCTCTTTGGCCAGAACACTGCCACTGCTGGAAGTGAGTACACCCAGACCCATGTTTGGACATCCTGATGTCTTCAGCATGGCTACAAAGATTATAGGTTACACAAAGATAGTTCATTAGCTCATTGTTGTGAGGATCGAGACACGTTGCGCCCCCAAGCGGGAAGGAATATGGGTGAATCTAGGGAAGTAATCACACCGCTTATCGACACGTAAAATTGCTTGTTTCTCGATGCGTTTCTGATGCGTTCCGATCATGTTTGTGAATAAATTTACAGTGTAATGTGTAATGAAATGATTTGCTGCAATAATGGGTGTGTTTTGGCTTTGTTTTTTGTAGCAGGCGTTGTGAAATCAAACTCGACCTAGATCTACATGCGTATGGTTTGAATGGGAGCGATCTATTTTTCAATATTATCGAAGAATGCAAGCTTGTTTATCAACGTATACACCCCTGTGGAATATCTTTAGGAAATGCAAAGCAATACATACCTGTCAAGAAGGTGATTTGCTGCCAGAAAGTCATTTAATTAAGTGAATTCAGTTGCCGTTTCGACAAAGATTATGCTTACAAGCAAGCGTTGCCCTGCGACCTGCATTTTGATTGTTAAAAAGTAGGAGCTTTCAATACCTTTTGATGCATTCAACATACAGCTTTGATAAATTAATGCTGTTCATGGCTTACATTTTCTTTGGATGGGTTTCTAGTATCCCAAAATATTGCTTTTTATGTGCGAACTGGAGAGAGCTCCGCCATTGAATTGCGCAAAGAGTAGACATAAACACCATATCTACACGAAAGCAGTCCTCTGATTGGTTCCCTGAATAGAATCCTCCAATCAGCAGGCAGCTTTCTTCCCCGTCTTGTCGCTAAGCGGTGTAATTACTTCCCCTTGATTCACCCCTAATACTCGCCGCTAGGTGCAGCGTCTTGTAACTTTATATAGCAAAAGCTCGGCATGAGCTATCTTTGTGTAACCTATAATCTTTGATGGCTATGCCACATCTCATGAGCCATTTGAAAGTGGATGAAGTACAAGAATTGCTTCCAGTTGCTTGTCCTACTACCACTGCAAAAGCATTTTTCAATACCAATTTTAGATGCACACACACAATATATATATATATATATATATATATATATATATATATATATATATATATATATATATATATATATATATATATATATATATATATATATATAAATAAAAATATATATATATATATATATATATAAATATATATATGTCCTCACAATCCTAGACAGTATGAAACTTTGTTGTTGGCTTTTTCCCTGCAGTGTTTGGAGGTGCAACAGGTACGACAGTGACTGGCACTCTGGTGAAGTTCAATCCACCTGTAGGGACGGACACCATGATCAAGAATGGCGTGACCACCAACATCAGCATCCGCCACCAGTGTGTCACCGCCATGAAGGAGTATGAGAACAAGAGTCTGGAGGTGGGAAGCCTTCCTGATCTGCAGAGATCAGAGCTGATGTATGAATGGGTGAATGAATGAATTGATGGATGTGTTAGTGATGATTGTGTAGTTGTATTGTTGATTGTGTGATAGTTTGGTGGGTGGGTGGGTGGGTGAGTGGGTGGGTGGGTGGATGGATGGATGGATGGATGGATTCATTCTTTATTCATTTATTAATTGATTTGGATTGAGTTGATTACTTGATTGATTAGATTGAATTAATTTATTTGACTAGGAAAAAAAATTTAGAAGTTGCCTTTTGAATGGAAAACAAATTAAGATGAAATGATGAAAAAGCAATGTGAAATGCAAAAAAAACAAACAAAAAAAACATGCAGAGATTGATTGTTCAGTAGA
>JAWQFJ010000305.1:103538-118538 GCA_034096865.1 Theodoxus fluviatilis | reverse complement strand
GTGCTTTCCATACTTTATTCCTGGCCACATTTGCAAGGTTCTTGGTACAATAATACAACCAACCATGCCCAGGCTGAGAGTGCAGCTTGATGATATAGCAAACATGCAGACACCATAAGAAGCAGTAATGCCAGCCAACAGGACTAACCAAATATTCCACCCTCAATGACAAAAATGAGAAAGGAGATTGGGAAGGTGAACTTTGTTAATGGGGATCACTGGTCTGGGTGATCACTTGTTGAACCTAGTACTGGGGGAAGGAGATGGGTAAAGTAAGATGGAGGCAGGAAAACTGATGAAGTTGTTGACTAGATGAGAAATGTAGTGGCATTGAAAAGCCCCCTTTTACATATACTTATTCATTTTCATCTGGTTGTAGTTGCTGCCTGTTACAGAAGGAAAGTCTAGGCAGATGATGATAGACTCCTGTGCTTGATGCTGGGTGCCATGTCTTTAGGTGCAGGTGGTTGTCATGGTGACTGTAGCTGAGGGTGTAGTTTAGAATGTTGGATGCTTTTTCAAATTTAAAATTTGAGATTTTCTTTGACCTTTGTTGTTGTTGATGCAGGTCTGGCAGGTTTTGGAACTACAAATACCTTCTCCCTGGGGAACAATGCCACACTGGGAGGGTAAGAGCTGATATCACCCATAGTAAATTGCCTTGTACTTGTTTGCAGATTTTTAAATAAAATTAAGAAGTGGTAAAAAAAAATTCTGTAGTCACCTTCCCTTGGGGTAAATTACCATTGTAGGATGTGTTACCATTATGAACATTTTGTTAATGTAGGTCATTGTCGATTTGTCAGTATTTTTGACTCACATGCGAAGCAAAAGTGAGTCTATACTCACCCGTTTCGTCCGTCCGGCGTCCGGGCGTCCGAAAACTTTAACGTTGGATTTTTCTCGAAGACTATTAAGTCTATCAATACCAAATGTGGCATGGTGGTGTATGATGACAAGGCGTCAAAAAACATACATAGTGACTTGACCTTGCTTCAAGGTCAAGGTCGCAAGGGCCATAAATGTTGTATAAAAAACAGCCATTTTTCACATTTTCTCAATTTTCTCTGAAGTTTTTGAGATTGGATACCTCACCTATATATGGTATATAGGGCAAAGTAAGCCCTATCTTTTGATACCAGTATGGTTGACCTTGCTTCAAGGTCAAGGTCACAGGAGCTCTTCAAAGTTGGATTGTATACATATTTTGAAGTGACCTTGACCCTGAACTATGGAAGATAAATGTTTCAAACTTAATAATTATGTGGGGCACATGTTATACTTTCATCATGAGACACATTTGGTCTCATATCATCAAGGTCAAGGTCACTTTGACCCTTATGAAATGTGACCAAAATGGGGTAGTGAACCACTAAAAGTGACCATTTCTCATGGTAGAAAGTGCCAATGAGCACCATTGTGCTTCCTATGTCTTGAATTAAGAGCTTTGTGTTGCATGACCTTGGATGACCTTGACCTTGGGTCAAGGCCACATGTATTTTGTAGGGAAAATGTGTAAAGCATTTCTTAGTGTATGATGTCATTGGTAGGTTTAGTTGTTTGACCTTGACCTTGAAGGTCACCTGAAGGTCAAGGTCATGTAAAGGTCAAGGTCAAGCATGTGAGTCGTATGGGCTTTGCCCTTCTTGTTAACCATAATCAAAATTCTCTTGAGTATTTTTGCCTTTATAGCAATGCAAGGCTAAGGTCTATGGTCTTTTATCATCATCGGCATCATCAGTGTTGTTGTCACTGATCAGTGTTGTTATCAACTTTATTATCATCATCATCATCAGTGTTAATTATGTAGACATCGCTAATTTCTGTCTGATATAAGGATATTGGGGTGAAAATTTTATTTCCTTGCCCCACTTTTCTCCTGTAATGGAGAAAAATGCTGCCACAGCTTTTGAGATTTAATCTACAGTACTTTGCCCATGTTTTTGTCAGCTTGCCTGACACTGTTGTTTACGTTTGTAGCTCAACCACCACCAGCAGCACAGCACAGCTGCATCAGCATCTGATGGCCCAGTCTCCTTTTGGTGACTCCTCACTCTTCTGGAGTCTCAAGACAGTAAGTGTGTGTGTGTGTGTGTGTGTGTGTGTATGTGTGTGTGTGTGTGTGTGTGTGTGTGTGTGTATGTGTGTGTGTGTGTGTGTGTGTGTGTGTGTGTGTGTGTGTGTCTTTGTGTGTGTGTGTCTGTGTACAGGGTGACACAAAAAAAAGTATCATCACCTAAACTTGAATAACTTTTGAAATAATCCATCAATTCTATTAATTTTTTCAATTCATCAAGAAGAAGCCTTGCTCTGTGAGTGCACCAAAGTAGAACTTCGAGATGCCTTGGACCACTGAGCAAAAGACATTTATAGTCGAGGCATATTTTCGGCTGAAGTCTATTCATGCAGCTCAGCTGCAATTCAGACAACGGTTCGAATGTCAGGAATTTCCTCTCCACAGGAGGATCTACAGTTGGGTCAACAAGTTCAGAACCCATGGGACTCTGCTAAACCTAAATGGTAAAGACACTAACAGACAATCACACTCTGGACGACCAAAATCATCAAGGATACCACGCAACGTTGCTGCAGTCAGAGACTCTGTTGCCCGCAGCCCAAGCAAGTCTGTGCGTCGTCGAAGTCAAGATCTTGGAATCAACCGGGAGTCCGTGAGGAGAATTTTGATCTCAGAACTCCACTTGTATCCTTACAGAATACAGATTAAACAAAAGCTTACACCTGAAGACATGAGGAAGCGAGGGATGGCTACGGCAGCGTTTCCCTGACCGACTGATCAGCCGCAGATGTGACCCAGAGTGGTCGCCGCATTCACCGGACTTGAACCCCCCAGATTTTTATCTGTGAGGATACCTAAAGGACAGGGTGTATGTAAACATCCCCCAGACCATCCCAGACCTGAAGGCAGCAATCACAGCAGCCATAAGAGCGATCCCAAGGGAGGAGTGCGAGAGGGTCCAAGTGTGTTTGCAGCACCAGGGAGCACACTTGGAGCACATTTTGGATCGCCAGTGACACAGAGAGTTTTTGAAGTACAGATTTGAAACTTTAGGGATGTCTGCTACATACACTTGACCTAATGTCACCAAAGTTTTGTGTAGATCTGAGTAAAATTTCGAAAGTTAATCGAATTTTGGTGATGATACTTTTTTTTGTGTCACCCTGTATGTTTGTCTATGTGTGTGTGTCTGCTTGTGTTTGTGTGTGTGTGTGTCTCTGTGTGTGGTTTTGTGTATTTCTCTGTGTGTGTGTGTGTGTGTGTATGTGTGTCTGTGTGTGTATGTGTGTGTGTGTCTGTGTATGTGTGTCTATTTGTGTGTGTCTGCGTGTGTTTGTGTGTGTGTGTGTGTGTCTCTGTGTGTGGTTTTTAGTGTTTCTGTGTGTGTGTATGTGTGTGTGTGTGTGTCTATGTGTGTGTCTCTGTGTGTGTGTGTGTGTTTGTTTGTCTATGTGTGTGTGTCTGTGTGTGTGTGTGTTTGTGTGTGTATGTGTGTCTGTGTGTGTGTGTGTGTGTGTGTGTATATATATGTGTGTGTGTGTGTGTGTGTGTGTGTGTGTGTGTGTAAATGTGTGTGTGTGAATGTGTATGTATGTATTGTGCTGATATGTGTGTGTGTGTGTGTGTGTGTAAATGTGTGTGTGTGTTTTGTGCTGATATATGTGTGTGAGTGTGTAAATGTGTGTGTTAATGTGTGTGTATGTTATGTGTTGATATGTGTGTGTGTGTGTAGATATGTGTGTAAATGTGCTTGTTAATGTGTGTGTATGTTTTGTGCAGATATGTGTGTGTGTGTTAATCTGTGTGTTAATGTGTGTGTATGTTTTGTGCTGATGTGTGTGTGTGTGTGTGTGTGTGTGTGTGTGTGTGTGTGTGAATGTGTGTGTTAATGTGTGTGTATGTTTTGTGCAAATTGTGTGTGTGTGCGTATGTGTTTGTGTTTGTGCAGGTATATGTATGTGTGTGTGCTTGTATATATATGTGTGTATGTAAATACATATGTATGTGTGTAAGTGTGTGAGTGAGCATGTACATTTGTACATTTGCATTTAAATAACTGAAATCAGCACATGTGGGTCAATAGTTAGGCATTATGCTCTACCCTAGAGGAGGTTGTGGAGATGGTTTGATCAGATCTGTGTTTTAAGCATGTTTAATGTCTCATGTGTTATGATGGAACCTGTTTCATTTGCTCTGGATTAGGAAAGTTGTTTGGAAGTGTGGCTGATGACGGCTCATGCCTTAGACACTTTTGCTCTTTTCATTCACCTTAGGATTTGATCATCTCTTCCAAACCTGTGTTGTCTTCATACTGTTGTGTTGAGCATTTGCACAACCATTGGTGGCATTTTTGTTCAGTTCAATTGTTAAATATTCAGAGCAGCTGACAGAATGGATTTATTTCCTTGCCATTTTCAACCTTTCCTTGTCAAGCAAATTTTTTTCATACCAATTGGAGCCTATGGACCTTAATGATACATTTCATGGAGGGGCATAAAATGGCAACACTTTACAGTTGTTCAACATGAATAGTCTGGCTTGGTTTTTGTGGAGTTTAAACAGCAATGTTTAGGCATGGGGCCTGAGCTAGGCACTGCATCAGCACGACTTCAGCGCAGTGGTTTGCTCTTTGGTTGAATCTGACTATCACACAGTCTGTTGGCAGTGGATGGAAACTGCCTGAATTCAGTGCTTTGACCTGCTTTTCCCTGCTTCCTGCAGAGTCCCAAGAAGGAGGAGGGGGCCAAGCCCACCAGCCCAGGGGTGCAGAAGGCTCTGCTGTCCAACACGCCCCAGTACAAGGTCTCCCCGCGACCCACTCCGCGAGTCCGCCCCAAGTCCCTGCACTCTTACCTGAACGGCGGCACGGTACGCAGTTGTCTCCCTTCTCCTGGCACCGTCAGTTCCCAATCGTCAAAGCGGGGTGTGTGTGTGTGTGTGTGTGTGTGTGTGTGTGTGTGTGTGTGTGTGTGTGTGTGTGTGTGTGTGTGTGTGTGTGTGTGTGTGTGTGTGTGAGAGAGAGAGAGAGAGAGAGAGAGAGAGAGTGGTGAATTTTTACTCATTCTAAGTATAGACTCTCTCCTTATTCACTTCCTAAAGGGCAAATGACTTAGGATATTCAATAGACTTACACATCCTTCAGAGGCTGAAAGGCCACAAAGACTCATTCATTTATCCAATGATGAAATAAATTTTGTGTATTTTTTTTTGTTATGTGGATGTGCAGTCGTTGTTTAAATTTTATTTTGCATTTCTATCATCACATTCATCACCTAAGCCTCTGCATGTTCTCTGTGTTACAGGCTCAAGTGTTTGAGGGACTGGAGGATGAGGACTTTGGCTTTGGCATGCCAGAGTGCTTCACACCGAGGAAAAGTGTCAAGAAGCTGGTTCTCAAGAGAGGGCCAGGAGGGTCGGGCATCAGCAGTCGGCCCTCGTCCACCTCGGAGCCCCCGGACTCGCCTGCTGCAGAGGAAAGTTCGGCAGAGCAGCCTTCTCTCAACCCTCGCCCTGGCAGTGGCTTCCCTCGAATAGAGCATTGCCCCCCCTCCAGGTCAGTGGCAGGCATGCAGAAATTCAAACACTGCTTTCAGAGCTGAACTGTGTGTGTGTGTGTGTATGTGTGTGTGTGTATTTGCATGTGTGTTTGTATGTATGTGTGTGTATGTGTGTGTGCATTCGTGCATGTGTGAGTGCGTGTGTGTGTGTGTGTGCATGCCTATTTTTGACTCACATGCGAAGCAAAAGTGAGTCTATGTACTCACCCGTTTCGTCCGTCCGGGCGTCCGGCCGTCCGTTTAAAACTTTAACGTTGGATTTTTCTCGGAGGCTATTAAGTCTATCAACACCCAATTTGGCATGATGGTGTATGATGACAAGGCGTCAAAAACATACATAGTGACTTGACCTTGCTTCAAGGTCGCAGGGGCCATAAATGTTGTCTAAAAAACAGCCATTTTTCACATTTTCTCAATTTTCTCTGAAGTTTTTGAGATTGGATACCTCACCTATATATGGTATATAGGGCAAAGTAAGCCCTATCTTTTGATACCAGTTTGGTTGACCTTGCTTCAAGGTCAAGGTCACAGGAGCTCTTCAAAGTTGGATTGTATACATATTTTGAAGCGACCTTGACCCTGAACGATGGAAGATAACTCTTCCAAACTTAATAATTATGTGGAGAACATTTTATACTTTCATCATGAGACACATTTGGTCACATATCATCAAGGTCAAGGTCACTTTGACCCTTATGAAATGTGACCAAAATACAAGATACAAGATACAAGATACAAGATACTTTATTGTCCTCATTGATCACAAGGAAATTCGTTTTGTCGGTGGCAAAAACATAATACATACATACAAAAACAAAAACAGTTCAACATTAATTAACTCAATCATATCGTTCAAGTTATGGAGTCCATCAGAGGCAATTCAATTTAATAGAGAAACATTTTACACCAAAACAAGTAATCACAGAAGGAACAAAGACACAAGCATGCACATCAAACAATCATCGTCACGCAATAACACATACCCGATCTTCATCCATAACACATGTACAAGAACACACCCCCCATCATGTTCATCATCCTGCATGCACATCAACAACCACACTCGCACAGCACACATAACACATACACGATCATCAACGTATAACGCATGCACTCCCCCCCACACACACACACACACACACACTCTCACATGTTACTCCTTGTTGTTACAGACATAGTTCACACCATTCATAGTCCTTTCTGTCACAGTTCACAGCACTACAAGTCCTCGCAGTCCCAGTTCACTTTACTCCAATCTCTCCGTCATATGTCACATCAATCCTGGTCACATAGTCACAACTCTCATCACTCATCCTCACAGTCACAGTTCACATCACCCACTCTTCAGTCACAGTTCGCGTCACTCCTGGTCCCACATTCACGTCAAGTCTCACAACAATCTTCATGCATACTACCCATGCACCGGGACTCGTTGAAGAGACGGATGGCTGTCGGGAGGAACGAATCCCTCATGCGGTTTGTTCTGGCAGGCCAGCACCTCAGGCGACATGAGGATTCACGAGTGGGTTCGCATGACGCCAATGCCTGGTGCAGAGGGTGGCGGTCGTCAGATCGAATCTTGCCCATCTTCCTCAGGGCCACACTGGGGTAGCGATCACTGAGAGGCTGGAGGTCGGAGCCAGTGATGGCGCCGGCTTCATCCACGACCTTCTCCAGCCTCTCCATGTCGCCCTTCCTCACACTGCTGTGGTAACACAGCTGGTTGAAGGAGAGGGGTAGTGAACCACTAAAAGTGACCATTTCTCATGGTAGAGAGTGCCAATAAGCACCATTGTGCTTCCTGTCTTGAATTAACATCTTTGTGTTGCATGACCTTGGATGACCTTGACCTTGGGTCAAGGTCACATGTATTTTGGTAGGAAAAATGTGTAAAGCAGTTCTTAGTGTATGATGTCATTGCTAGGTGTAGTTGTTTGACCTTGACCTTGAGGGTCACCTGAAGGTCAAGGTCATATAAAGGACAAGGTCAAGCATGTGAGTCGTATGGGCTTTGCCCTTCTTGTGATAATGAGTATTATATTTCATTTCAATACTTATAAGCTTGTAATCCTTTTCAAAGGAAGGACATGACATGGTTACTTGACAGTGTTGACATGATGACACGTTTGGTTGCCAGGCCCAGTCCCGCCAAGACAGGCACCAGTCTACAGAGAGAGAGTCGTGGCGCCAGTCTGCAGAGAGAGAGTGGTGGCGCCAGTCTGCAGAGAGAGAGTGGTGGTGCCAGTCTGCAGAGAGAGAGTGGTGGTGCCAGTCTGCAGAGAGAGAGTGGTGGCGCCAGTCTACAGAGAGAGAGTCATGGTGCCAGTCAGCAGAGAGAGAGTGGTGGTGCCAGTCTGCAGAGAGAGAGTGGTGGTGCCAGTCTGCAGAGAGAGAGTTGTGGTGCCAGTCTGCAGAGAGAGAGTCGTGGTGCCAGTCTGCAGAGAGAGAGTGGTGGAGTCAGTCTGCAGAGAGAGAATCGTGGCGCCAGGAGAAACAGCGGTGGAGAGATGTCCGGCTCATGGTGAGTTCTCCTTTTTTAACTCCATTCAATGTATGTGCAGCAATTGCACAGGGACCTGATACAGAATTGTCCAAGAGTTTGTGCATTTCTCACAGTGAATTATGTGTTCCTAATTTAAAATCATATAGCTTTCCTGGTTTTGGAAAATTTTGGTAATGCCACTTTAGATTGGTATATTGTTGTTGATACTGAGTTGAGTTCTTCCACCATTTTCATACTGAACTAATTATGGATGTAACTTAACTGACCAAAAACACAAAAAGGAAAGAAATATTCATTGGATAGTAATCAAATTGCAGAATTTCCATCATGAGTTGTTTATATTTCACATTGGCATTCTACTATGTTAAGTCACTGCAGCCACAGCCTTAATTAATTAAAGAAATATTCATCAAGTCATGCATAGCAAGTCAAACATGGAATGCTTTGTGATATCAGGCACACAGACTCAGAGGAGACTTTTAGCAAGCAGAGGCTCGGTGCCAGCCTCAGCAGTCCAGAGAAGAGCGCTGCAGACAACTCTCTCGACAACTCTCACCTGCAGCATGAAGACCTGGAAACTGATCTCTCCCTGGAGCCTGAGGTGAGCATAGAGCTTTGAAGCTGCTTTCAGTGTTTGCTGCCAGTACCATGTTTCTGGATGTTGTCAACTCAAAGATGCACAGACTACTGCACTGCCTGCATGAAAAGAACTGTGCTTGACGTGCATGCATGCATGCAGGCAGGGCAGAGAGTCCAAGACAGGCTGGTATGAGGAGTACTTCTGGCCAGTCTTGGTGCCACAGAGTATGAAGAGGGTGATTTTTAAAAGGGCCAGAGCTCCAGCAGGAAATACATTTTGCCTGGAGACCCTGCACCAGGCATATAGAATTCTCACACAGAAAATTGCTGTTTATAAGGCTTTGGCTGATGCCCTCTTCCTCTTCTGGAACTCAAGATCTTGGAGCACTTCAGTAGCAGATCTGACTAGAATTCCTGGCAGCTCCATGTAGCACTGAACTTTGCCAAAGGCATCAGTTGTTGCCTTTCTGTTCCATTTGCAGTTGTCAAGCTAACAGGATGCACAGACATTTTTGTGTAGACATCCACTGATGTTCAGATGGGCTTATTTGTGTATATATACATGTACTAATATATATTATAGTAGGGGTAATAGAAACAATATATGTAGCGGTAGGAAGAGGAGGAGGAGTTACAACAGTGTTGATAGTTGTTTGTTGTAGTTTGTTATATCATTATCATCATAACTTTGTGGTGCCTGCAGGCAGAGGAGGGGCCTCAACACCCAGCAGGTGTGGTGCTGACGCGGCCTGGCTACTACACGGTGCCCAGCATGGAGGAACTGGCTCTGATGGCGGATGACGACGGCAACTGTATGGCGGAGAACTTCACCATTGGCCGTGAGAAGTATGGCTCCCTCTACTTCCCAGGAATCACCAATGTGGCCAACCTCAACTTGGACGACATAGGTGAGGGAGGCAGAGTTTATTTCACTCCACAGCTTTGCAGTCTTCCTGTCATGTCACTGCGTGATTCTGTGTACAGGACCAAATAGCCTACTAGCGATGTAAGGAGTTTCAGAACTTCAGCATCTTGGACGGGAACTTGATGTATTACTTGTCACTGGAATACTGCATTGGATGAATGTGCAGTTCTTTCAGAAGCTGTATCCCCCTGTGGGTTGGGGGGGTCAAAAGAATTGACAAACCACCTCTTCATAAGCGCTTCATTAGAGGCGAGACTTGATTTGCACCGACTACAAACTTTTCTTGTGATTTTCGTGTTTAAATGGCCTTTCTTAGTCTACAAAGGCTGATTGTATGTCGCCATGTAGTGCTGGGATATAGTGTACAGAAGTTCATTCAAAGAAGAAATAATTCAAGAGTAAGATTACTTGTTTTACTTGTAGTTATGAAAAAAAAAATTGCAAGTGTTGTATGCAATATAAATTATGGATAAAATATCTTGTGGGGGGAAAAAAGAGAGCTGTCACAATATGTGCCTACACTGGACCTGTGTTTGTCGACAGTGCACTTCAGACGCAAGGAGGTGGTGGTCTACCCAGATGACGACAAGAAGCCTTTACTGGGCCAGGGCCTCAACAAGACTGCAGAGATCACCCTGGATTGCGTCTGGCCCAATGACAAGACCACCAAACTGCCCATCAAGGTAGGCAGCCCCTCCTTCCCCCACACCTTTGCGTGCAGTCCAAGTGTCCCAGCTGATGGAGTGACAATGAAAATTGAGTGCATGTGTTTAGATAAAACGACATAAATTTTGAGTGTGAGCATGAGTATCGCTACATCGCTTCAGTCACAAGCAGAGACATTGATAGTCGGACAGGTCTGACTTGATGGACTGGATTGACAGAATTTTTAACCCAGATTGTTCCTAGTTCAACATGCCAACTGCAAAATGTTCAGGTGAAGGACTAGGCATACAAATGGATGGGGAAAAAACCCATCATGTGAAGTCTTCTCATGTTCCTTTGTTGCCTTGTCAGGACCTGGAGAGGCTGAGAACCATGGATTACCAGAAGAAGCTGGAGGACACCACTGCCAGGTTTGGTGGCAAGTTCATTGACTACAGGCCTGAGACGGGGTCTTGGGTGTTCCTGGTGAGTTTCACAGTATTCAGCCAGTTTCTTAGTGAACTCTTGTACCTCCATTGCTGCACTCTTTGGTTGAACTGTTGAGCCTCAAGTTTCTTTACATACCATGACCAGCTGGATCAGGATCTTACCATAGAAAGGTTGGGTCTCAGAACTTCTTGAATAGAGAATTCAAACTAATTTTGATTCATATACTTACACTGCTACAGACTCTGTATGGCCAAGACTTATCCAGTAATTCCCTCACACCCCTACCCCCAAATAAGGAGTTCTCTACTTGGTACAAATAGGGGCATAAAGCTTGATGCTGCCATCACGCAATGGAGGCACTTAACTTTTTATACAGTGACAGTATATAGTGTCCATTCTGTAAACCCGAGTCAGTAGTATTGACTCTGGCACAGTTCGCAATGAATGCGTAATAGGCTTGACCCTTGGCATTACAGCCTTGCGCCAAAAATAGTTCGTTCTGATACTATTTTTCTCTCCACTTTTTACAGAAATCATTCAGATGTAAAAACTTGGTTCCATTTCAACACAAACATTTTATTGTATCGAATAAACGCTTGTTTGTTGTCTCAACAAGAGTAAGTTAAGAGTTTTGTGCGAAATAGTCTTAGAACTACTTTAAAGGCGTATGTCAGGAAGCACATCGGCTATCCCACAAGCCTCTCCTGTGACCTCCGCTTGCATAAATTGGCCGAAAACCTTCCATCACGTGACGTCAACAGTGCTAGAGATACTTTTGCCGGTAGGCGAAATCTCTAGTTTACTAGAATGTATAGTGTCTTGTCAGACTTGTAACTAGGGCCTTTCATCTTGTTTCAGGTGAAGCACTTCTCTAGCTATGGTGTGGAGGGCTGAAGTCCTGCAGAAGAAAGCAGTGGAATGTACAGATGCAGAGCTGTAGCACAAGGCTTGGGAGGACATTTGATAAAGGCATCTTCTGATTGCCCTGCCTGCTCTCATGGAGTTGTAGACATCACCTCCAGGCAGGTTTCTTTGTCTCATATCCTGCAAGGCCAGCACTTACACCCAAGTGGTGGTTTCAATGAACACTACATGAATGTGTGCCAAGACATAGGACTGTGCCAAGATGTTCGTGCCTTTTGTCCCAGGCATTTCTGGGTGGCACTTAATTTGCTTCAGTATTCCATGTATCTTCACATTATACAGACAGCCTTGATTATCCAGTGCATGTTGCCATTCAACATTTTTCAGTGTCGCTGGCTACTTGCTTTGTCAGCCGTAGTTTTTGGTGTCAAATACTGCAAGGTTGGAGATGCAGATTGTATATATATATATATATATATATGTATATTGAATATTACATAAAGCCCTGTTCACCTGAAAGCAAGTTGGCTAGAAAAGGTTGATGTGAAAGTGGCTCTATTTACAACTGTGACTGCACTTTTACTGCTAATGGCCCATTTCTTCCTAGTACTTCTGTGAAGTAAAATTGTGCATACCAAAATGTTACCAGGGAATGTTGCTAGAAAGTTTTCAGATTTTTGTTTCAAACAGGATTGTGATACAAATTTGTACATTGATTTATAAGGTAGACCTTTTGTACATTGATTTATAAGGTAGACCTTTTAAGACATTTTATGAGTCATCTAGTGTCCATTGTATTTCGTCCAAGTCAGAGATTGCAATAAAGTCTCAACATCTGCTGCTTTTTGCGTCTTGATACAAGCATGGACTGAGCAGTGTCCACTCCCATCCACAATTCATGATAAATTACTGAAGATCCTCCTAGGATCCCACTTGAACTAGTGGAAGCAGCAGTTTCCACTACGAGGCATCCATCACGCCTTGTTCGGTTTCTGGCTTGCCTAAAAGAAAGGCATGAAGATGAAATCAAGGCTCATCTGGCTTGTTATGAAGCTGTACATCCACAGCATTTTTAGCAACTGAAAGCAACACCAGAAAACTGCCTGGTCACCTTGCATGGTCTTGAGTGGGCAACTTCGTGCATGAAGATGAAATCAAGGCTCATCTGGCTTGTTATGAAGCTGTACATCCACAGCATTTTTAGCAACTGAAAGCAACACCAGAAAACTGCCTGGTCACCTTGCATGGTCTTGAGTGGGCAACTTCGTGCATGCAGCATCTCCCATCAAGAGCGTTCACACCTGCAATGAAAGGGGTCACCCACAATTGGCAGTTCAAGGCAGACTAAGAAAAAGACATCCAATATGATAATAAAAGTTCAGTCTTTTATTTCTGCCGTCTGTCCATGTGAGCATGGAACCCATCCAACACTCGTCCAAATCAAGCCAAGAAAGGAGTTAAACAATGACATTGACTCAAGTCAATGGGAAAATGGGTTGAGACAGTGGCAAGATTCACATACTGATCGACAGCTTCTATGAAGCAGGCTTCCTGCCCTCAAGCAAGCAGGCACTCGCTCTTTCCTTCATCACCTTCTAGCTATGTTTCCCAATGTTCACAGTTTATTTCACAAGTAGGCAGTCATTCAAAAGTACAAACTGGACACAAGACTGAATGCAAAGAGTTCATTTCTTCCCCTTAAAACATGTGCTCACAATATTAGTAATAATAATAATGATAATAATACAAGTTCAATTCCATTTTCAAATGCAATTCATGACAGGAGCACGAATGACCAACAATGAAAAATTAAACTAAAAGAACCTGAACGACAAGCTTTATGGACAGCTACATATGTTGCCAAGAAATGTACAGTGGTATCAAAAGCATGCAAATACTGATGAATTAATCATTTAATGTACACAGTCAGTCTTAATCACTCCAAATTTTTCAAAGACACAAAATGGTGATTCGCAGTGGCAAGGCAGTTTCTGATGCTACACAACACTCCTCATTAACACCACTCAACACCACCAGGAATAAGGATCATCATGCAGCAGTCGTGAGATTGCTAACAGTAGGAACGCTACCCACAATTGGTCTGGGTGTCAACAAACTGCCAGCTTGATATCAAAGGAAAAATTCTGTCGTGCATGTCCTAAATGTCATAACTAAAAAGCAAGCGTTAGAATGTGCTCCCAGCACTACCATTCCTACGAGCAGGACGAAAAGTAGGAAGTAAAGATGGCAATGTACAGAACTGTGTGTGCTTCATGAGAAAATTCACAGGTGATAACATTTGGCGCCGTAAGCACACACTCCTCAGGCTTGCCAAGACAGGACCAGTCCAAACCAGATGGCTCCATGCCCCAGCTGTGACAGCTCCTCCTCCAATGCTATATTTACAAGCACTCCACACAACCAGTACTCAGTGGCAGGCACCACTCTGTCCCACTTCCAGTGAGGCAGACAGGATGAACACACTATAGACAGAAGCAAGACAATTGTAATAAAGCTGGCGAGACGATGGAGCCCACAATGCAGGGCCATGACGCCTCCTCCAAAATGGTGCAGACTCGCAGAGTCTAGGCCTGAGCCCCATCTGTGGAGGTGTCCATGGCTGAGGGAGCATCCTCATCCTTCTTGTCCTTCTTCTCTCCAATGACTGCAACATACCAGCCACCATCCATTAGGTCCATCAATTGCTTCCACATGCAGAGCATGCTCATACAAAATTCAAATCGAACTGCACACATGAGTTGTAACAAAAAAACCAGCAGAGAATATTTAAGTTTGGAGCCAAGTTATTCCTCTGTGTGTGTGTGTGTGTGTGTGTGTGTGTGTGTGTGTGTGTGTGTGTGTGTGTGTGTGTGTGTGCTTGTAAACCTCGAAAAGTGGGTTCTTTAACCTACCAAAACTTCCGGAAAATGGGTTCCCAAAAAAAAGTGGGTTCCTAAAATGGGACCCCATTATTTTTTCATCGGATTCGGTATCTCCATATCACGAAACGGATGCAGCCAGAGTGGCAAAGCTGGACCCCATTTGTTGATTTGCAACTTCAAGGTGTGTGAGAACTTCACACACTTTTCTGTGTGAGCCAACCAGTAAAAGGACGAAAGTGTGTGAAAGCAAGGAGAACAACTCTGAAGCAACTTCCGCCTTGCTCGCACCGCGTTCGACGCCATTTTTTCCAATTCAATGTGAGTATTGTATCAGTTCTTGTTTGCTTTTTTGGGGTGGTTTTCTCACTTTGCAGATGTCATTTAACATTGAAGCACTGTATCTAATTTTT
This sequence comes from Theodoxus fluviatilis, assembly GCA_034096865.1. Classification (NCBI taxonomy): domain Eukaryota; kingdom Metazoa; phylum Mollusca; class Gastropoda; order Cycloneritida; family Neritidae; genus Theodoxus; species Theodoxus fluviatilis. The sequence goes on along the minus strand of JAWQFJ010000305.1, from coordinate 103,706 downwards.
AGATTAAGTTGATTGATCATTTTAACAAGCGAAAGGCACGTTCGTAGCACAAAAAAGTCTTCATCTGAGATTGAGTTGAAATGCAGTCACAGCGTGACCGAAATGTAGGTCATGATGGTAACGAGGCTAATGTCTTCGAAATGGCTTCGAAACGAGTGTATATATATC
>JAWQFJ010000305.1:17500-103528 GCA_034096865.1 Theodoxus fluviatilis | reverse complement strand
AGTTGAAATAGAGATAAAAAGCATCCGATTTAGATACCTCATCGGGCACATGTTGAGGAGAGTCCATGCGCGAATTTAGAAGTTACCGATCGAGGTAGACACGTTGTTGCGCGATTTCAATTGCGCACGCTGGCTCAGAAATGATTGAGTTTGATTCTGATGAAGAGCGAATCTTTGAAATATTGTTCGATTCTGACTCGGAAGAAGAATTCCATGGCTTCACAGAGGAAGATTTGGTTGAGTTTGCCACAGCAACCAAGAGTGGTCACACGCAGACGGAATCTTAGACTCAGACTGCGCTGGTTCAACTTCGATTTTGTCATCGGAGTCACTGTCTGCGGCAAACTCGACCAAATCTTCCTCTGTGAAGCCATGGAATTCTTCTTCCGAGTCCGAATCGAACAATATTTCGAAGATTCGCTCTTCATCAGGATCGAGCTGAGTCATTTCTGGGCCAGCGTGCGCGATCGAAATCGAGCGGCAGCGTGTCTACCTCGATCAGTAACTTAAAAATTCGATCTAAATTCGCGCACGTGCAGTGAAACAATATGGCGACTATTATTATGAAAGCGAGGCTCTTCTGTGCAGTCTCCATGCGTAGAGAGCTCTCACAATCCCAAGATTCATAGCAAACAGCGCCAGATTCAAACATGCCTATCAGTTTGTCGACTATAACCGCCGACGGCTGTGAGGGGAGGTAACTACTTCGGCGGTTATGACCGCCGACGGTGCGCAGAGGGTTAACCTGTAGCACCCGCAAGTCATACTAATGCGCCAAATAGAAATTTTGCTTGTAGACTGAAAAACTGATTTATGTGCCATGCACTGGTTGGTTCACTGGACCTTAAGCAAGAAATTCAATTCAGTTCATGCACTGGTTGGTTTCGCCATTTTTGTATCACATCTCGACAAATCATTGAATAAATAAGCTACAGGCTTCTAATGTCATTTTTTAAAAATGTAAGTAGGTGGTGGTCACAGCATCCCCCTTTGTGTGTGTGGGGGTGCCTTATGAGATATTCGTCTTTACGTTATCATTATTGTTATTATTTGAATTGCATTCGTGCGGTACTGAAATGCGACAGTGAGAGAATCTCAGAGTCGGATCAGGAACCACTGCACACTTCTCAGCATGACGAGGCGGACGGCACTGAGGCCACTGCTGATGCACATTCATTTTCCCGGAAAATTTCAATAATAATAATAATAATAATAATAATAATAATAATAATAATAATAACAAACCTGTTTACCTTACGCTTTTGGCGTTAAAAAAATACGATTTTTGGGGGGGTCATTGTACACTTCTACGATTTGTAATGATAAAATATGATTTTATTAATTTTAGAGCAGAAAAAGTTTTTTTTATAATTCATCTACGAAATCCACAAACAAAGCCAAATTTTTGTTCTCATACCGGAAACGCAATCATACTGGAAACGCACGTACAGGATTAAGGATGCCCGCTAACCTTAAACTATGCGTGCGATCACTTGAACTGATCTGATACAGAAAATACAAGATAAAGGTTAGTGATTTGTGCTTAACTTAATAATTAGCGTAAGAGCACCTGAGTCATGCGGGCCTTGCCCTTTTTGTTCATAGTTGCCTTAATAATGTGTTTTTTGTTGTTTTTTCTTCAGGAAAATGTACTGTGAGACTGAGAGTGAACAGGAAATCGTTCTTGAAACTTCAGAAAGCGACACCGACAGCATCATATTTCCTATGTTGAGGTCAGTAGGGTGCTCTTCCTTGCTATGATTCTGTTGCTATTGTTTTTTAGTGCTGCTGTTGCTCTGCTTATTTTGATTTTGATCAACGCAGAAAAGATTTTTCTTTCATTTGCAACAATTTGCGTGACCACAGAAGTGCTGTGTCAAAAGAAATAAACCTTATTATACTTATTATGAACGAACAATCCGGAAGTGGCTGGTACTTCCGGTTGGTTTGTTCATGAGAAACCAGTTGGTAACGCCTATTTCTTTTGACACAGCACTCCTGAAGTCACGCAAATAGTTCCAAATGAAAGAAGAATCCTTTCTGCGTTGATCTAAATCAAAATGAGCAGCGAGGGTGGTGCTTTTTTGACTCACATGCAAAGCAAAAGTGAGTCTATGTACTCACCCGTTCCGGGCGTCCGGGCGTCCGAAAACTTTAACGTTGGACTTTTCTCAGAGACTATTAAGTCTATCAATACCAAATGTGGCATGATGGTGTATGATGACAAGGCCTCAAAAAACATACACAGTGACTTGACCTTGCTTCAAGGACAAGGTCGCAGGGGCCATAAATGTTGTCTAAAAAACAGCCATTTTTTTTACATTTTCTCAATTTTCTCTGAAGTATTTGAGATTGGAAACCTCACCTATATATGGTATATAGGGCAAAGTAATCCCTATCTTTTGATATCAGTTTGGTTGACCTTGCTTCAAGGTCAAGGTCACAGGAGCTCTTTAAAGTTGGATTGTATACATATTTTGAAGTGACCTTGACCCTGAACTATGGAAGATAACTGTTTCAAACTTAATAATTATGTGGGGCACATGTTATACTTTCATCATGAGACACATTTTGTCACATATCATCAAGGTCAAGGTCACTTTGACCCTTATGAAATGTGATCAAAATGTGGTAGTGAACCACTAAAAGTGACCATATCTCATGGTAGAAAGTGCCATTGTGCTTCCTATGTCTTGAATTAACAGCTTTGTGTTGCATGACCTTGGGTGACCTTGACCTTGGGTCAAGGTCACATGTATTTTGGTAGGAAAATGTGCAAAGCAGTTCTTAGTGTATGATGTCATTGCTAGGTTTAGTTGTTTGACCTTGACCTTGAAGGTCACCTGAAGGTCAAGGTCATGTAAATGTCAAGATCATGTAAAGGTCAAGGTCAAGCATGTGAGTCGTATGGGCTTTGCTCTTCTTGTTTATAATTTTATTTTTGAAAACACCACCCAAACAAGTGTCACTGAAGTGTCCTTCCTTGTCTCTCTCTCCCCAGGTAACCAAATCACAGAAACTATCATGTTTTCAGCTCCTGTGGCTCTTCTTGTTATTCTGTTCCTGTTCCTGTTTCAGACATTGCATGATAACCACTTCCCTTACACCACATAGCACAGTCAAGTAATATTTTGACTATCAGTTTCGTTGTTGGTGTTTTCAGACCAAAGGGCTCAGAATGGCAAGCAGAAAAAGATGGCTGTGGGCGAGCGGAAAAAGAGGACTGTGGACAAGCGGAAAAAGAGGACTGTGGACGAGCGGAAAAAGAGGACTGTGGACGAGCGGAAAAAGAGGACTGTGGACGAGCGGAAAAAGAGGACTGTGGACGAGCGGAAAAAGAGGACTGTGGACTAGCGGAAAAAGAGGACTGTGAAAGTTCTGTACTGATTGTGAATTGTGAAAATTATGACTCTGGTGCAAGTGACATGGACGTTTGTGATAAGGATGATTGTCAAACAGATGAAACCAGTCCAGTCAGTGTTAGTAGAAATACAGGCAAATGGAAGAAACAACACTCTTGCTTGTTTTGCCAAAAAATGGTCCTGAAAATGTCCACTCACCTGCAGAAAGTGCACTCAAATGAAAAAGAGGTAGCAGCTATATTGTTGCTTGCCAAAGGCTCCAAAGAGAGAAGGGAAGCATTTGTAATGCTTCAAAATCAAGGAGACTTTGCATATAACCGTGAGGTCTTTGAGGAAGGAACCGGTAGTTTGATTCCCAAGTACAGGAAAAGCCAGAGACGAGTAGAAGACTGCCTGGCATGTCCATTTTGCAAGGGCCTGTATAAACGGCAGCTGTTGACAACCCACACCAATAGATGTCCACGAAAGCCGGAAGGAAGTTTCAGAAGAGGTCAGATTGCTGGCATGGCCAGAGGCATGATGCCTATCGACAGCTCAGTTTCACAAGCCTTTTTTCAGCAAGTTTTGGTGAAAATGAGAGATGATGATGTGTCACGCATTGTGAGGTCAGATTCACTTCTTCTTCGGTTTGGAGAGAGACTTTTCCACAAACGAGATGTTGAGGAGCACTCGAGCGATCAGATTCGTTCGCGTGTACGAGAAGTGGGACGACTTGTTCAAACAGCAAGGCAGCAGTCTGACATGAAAGTGTCCTCACTGAGAGCCCTTATTGATCCTGCAAATTTTAACATTCTTCTTTCAAGTGTGAAGACGATAGCAGAGTACTCCGAGACAACACACATGTTTCAGAAAGGAAACCTTGCTCTCAAACTCGGATACTCACTTCAGAGGTGCAACCGGATCTTGAGATCAGAGGCCATCAAGTCTGATGATGCAGAGCAAGAATCTGTCTCCAATCGCTTTGAGCGTCTCTTCCAAGGGGACTGGAATGATCATGTGTCTGCAGGGGCAGCCCAAAGCGTGGAAAGATGCAAGATGAACAAACCCAAGCTACTGCCTTCATTGAAGGATGTAGAAAAGGTCCACACTGTCCTTGAGGCGGACATGCAGTCATCTGACTATGAAACACTGGTGAAGTCAACATTGTGCTCCCTGACAATCTTCAACCGCAAAAGAGGTGGAGAGATCCAGAGGATGAAAGCCAATGAATGCAACGTGAAAAGCAGCTCTTCTGCTTCAAACCCAGAACTGACTTTAGGGCTTTCTGTCACCGAGAAAAAACTTGTGAACATTTTGCAGAGGTTAGAAATCCGAGGAAAGTTCAATCGTCCAGTCCCAGTGCTTCTCACTCCGCAAATGGTGGACTGCATCAACCGACTGCACCAACTGCGTACTGAGAAGAAGATAGACAGCATCTACCTTTTCTCAAGACCAACAGGAGCAAGGCCTTACAGAGGGTCTGATATACTGAGAGAATATGCCGCAAAAGCTGAAATCACTGAGAAAGAATTGTTCACAGCAACAAACCTCCGAAAACAGCTGGCTACTTTGAGCCAGGTCCTGCAGATCTCAAAGCTGGAACAAGACCAATTGGCTACATTTATGGGCCATGATATTCACGTTCACAGAAATGTGTATCGCATGCAGGTGGATATCATCCAGAAAGCAAAAGTGGCAAGCATTCTTCTACAGCTCAATCGGGGAGTCAAGGTGAACATGGACCCAGCCATCGAAACTGAAGAACTACAACCAGATGATGAACCTGAGACACCTCGGCGAGCGGAAAAAGGAGGGCTGTGGGCGAGCGGAAAAAGAGGACTGTGGAAGAGCGGAAAAAGAGGGCTGTGGACGAGCGGAAAAAGAGGACTGTGGACAAGCGGAAAAAGAGGACTGTGGACAAGCGGAAAAAGAGGACTGTGGGCGAGCGGAAAAAGAGGACTGTGGACAAGCGGAAAAAGAGGGCTGTGGGCGAGCAGAAAACAACGCAACGCAAGATTTGCTGCCAGCGTCCCAAGTTGTGAGTGATTCAGACTATGAACCTTCAGGTGCAGGCGATGATCCAACTGACTATCCCCGTGTCAGCAAAGCCAGGCGTACAAGAAAAACATGCAGGCAAGCGGAAAACAACGCAACACAAGATTGGCTGCCAGCGTCCCAAGATGTGAGTGATTCAGACTATGAACCATCAGGTGCAGGCAATGATCTACCTGACTCTCCCACTGTCAGCAAAGCCACGCGTACAAGAAAACCATGCAGAAAGATACCATGGACCATTGAAGAACTTGACAGTGTGAACAGGCAGTTGGCAGGATGTCTCCACCTCAATACAGTCCCCAAAAAACATGAAGCAGAGCAGGCAAGGGCTGCTGAGCCTTCTTTAAGAAAAAGACACTGGAAAGACATTAAGAACTGTGTGTATAACATGCTTCAAAAGAAAAGAAAAATAGCAAAGTAGATGCCATAAAGTTATAACTGTGCTGCAACTAACACTGGGTATATACTGTCTATTGAGATAAAACCAGATCACACTGCCAATTACTCTGGTAGGACAGCTCTGAAGGATTGAAGTTTTGGCCAATGACCTAGCATGGAGAAGATAATATATGAGCAAATGTGTGCCTCATCTGGTCAATGTTCAAGCTAACTTTACCTGCAATACAGCAAGGAGACCTCATGGTGGATGTAGTGCTATATGTAGCACATTTTATGGGGCAGTGGCAGTACAGCAAGGAAACCTCAGGGTTGATTTAGTGTTATGTGTAGCACACTTGATGGGGCAGTAGCATGGTGGACTCAGTGTTATGTGTAGCACACTTAATGGGGTAGTAGCAACACAGCAAAGACTTCAGGGTGGATTTAGGGTTTTGTGTATCACACTTAATGGGGTAGTAGCAATACAGCAAAGAGACTTAATGATGGATTTAGTGCTTTATGTAGCACACTTGATGGGGCAGTAGCAGTACAGCAAGGAGACCTCATGGTGGATGTAGTGCTATGTGTAGCACACTTGATGGGGCAGTAGCATGGTGGACTCAGTGTTATGCGTAGCACACTTAATGGGGTAGTAGCAACACAGCAAAGACTTCAGGGTGGATTTAGGGTTTTGTGTATCACACTTAATGGGGTAGTAGCAATACAGCAAAGAGATTTCTTGATGGATTTAGTGCTTTATGTAGCACACTTGATGGGGCAGCAGCAGTACAGCAAGGAGACCTCATGGTGGACTCAGTGTTATGTGTAGCACACTTAATGGGGTAGTAGCAACACAGCAAAGACTTCAGGGTGGATTTAGGGTTTTGTGTAGCACACTTAAGTGGGTAGTAGCAATACAGCAAGGAGACTTCATGATGGATTTAGTGCTTTTTGTAGCACACTTAATGGGGCAGTAGCAGTACAGCAAGGAGACCTCATGGTGGACTCAAGTGTTATGTGTAGCATACTTGATGGGGCAGTAGCAGTACAGCAAGGAGACCTCATGGTGGATTTAGGGTTTTGTGTAGCACACTTGATGGGGCAGTAGCAGTACAGCAAGGAGACCTCATGGTGGACTCAGTGTTATGTGTCGCACACTTAATGGGGTAGTAGCAACACAGCAAAGACTTCAGGGTGGATTTAGGGTTTTGTGTATCACACTTAATGGGATAGTAGCAATACAGCAAAGAGACTTCATGTTGGATTTAGTGCTTTATGTAGCACACTTGATGGGGCAGTAGCAGTACAGCAAGGAGACCTCATGGTGGATGTAGTGCTATATGTAGGACACTTTATGGGGCAGTAGCAGTACAGCAAGGAGACCTCAGGGTGGACTCAGTGTTATGTGTAGCACACTTGATGGGGCAGTAGCAATACAGCAAAGAGACTTAATGATGGATTTAGTGCTTTATGTAGCACACTTGATGGGGCAGTAGCAGTACAGCAAGGAGACCTCATGGTGGACTCAGTGTTATGTGTAGCACACTTAATGGGGTAGTAGCAACACAGCAAATACTTCAGGGTGGATTTAGGGTTTTGTGTAGCACACTTAAGTGGGTAGTAGCAATACAGCAAGGAGACTTCATGATGGATTTAGTGCTTTTTGTAGCACACTTAATGGGGCAGTAGCAGTACAGCAAGGAGACCTCATGGTGGACTCAAGTGTTATGTGTAGCATACTTGATGGGGCAGTAGCAGTACAGCAAGGAGACCTCATGGTGGATTTAGGGTTTTGTGTAGCACACTTGATGGGGCAGTAGCAGTACAGCAAGGTCATTGCATCAATGAAAATTAAGTTTCATTTCTTCTTTTAAATTTGGAATTTATATTTGACCCCAGAGTGCACTTTCTAGTTTGCTGTCTTTGGTTCCTCTTTTCTGTCTTGCTCTCTTTTTCTTCATTGATTTTTTTTTCTGCCTTCTTGCTCATTTGCCTGTTACAGATAGACACATAAAGTAAAAACAAAAAATGTTTGAAATTAAATGAACAATATTTTGGTGTACAGTTTGTAGTCTTTATTCAAATCCTGATGTTTTGGTCAAATGTTAAATGATAAACATTTGTGGGTTTTTTTCCCTCCTCGAGAAATAAAACAGGTAAAAATCACTGCAATAGTGTGTAAATACCCTATAAACCCTACTGGATGTTGCTTTATCATCTGTGCATACTAATGTATCATTCTTAAATTATAATGCAAAATCGATGATCCAGGTATTTGAGAGGCAAAATGAAGTAATTCTGTTTACCTATACTCTCTTACAAGTTACATCTTATGCAATATTCCTCAAAGCATTGCAAATGTAGAAACTGAATAGCATCAATATATGTGAATAATTTAACATGAAAACAGTCTGCAGTAAAGTTTGTCTCCTACATTCATGATTTGATCATTTGTCTGTAATAAAACTGAAAAATTATACTGATTTTTGTCATTATGTGACACAAGATGGCATTACACACTACACAAACATTTTCAAAAACTTACCTCAAACCAGCAATACTACAAAAGCATCAAGAAAGTTGCTATATTAATATACATGAATACCCTTTCATGTATATAAAAAACCCACCAAAACACTGGTGAAGGTAGGAGGCACATTCACACATACCAGTGTGCCTGATTGCGGCAAGCAGTCTCATCCAAACCAGTAATCCAGTTGCAGGAAACTTGGAAGTTCACCCAGTAATCTAATTGCAGGAAACTTGAGAGTACATGCAGTAATCCAGTTGCAAGGAAATTTAAAGTACAACACAGTAATCCAGTTGCATGAAACTTGAAAGTACACATGTCCACATAGTTCTGCTATCTATAAGAGTTATCTACACGAACAACGGATCAGTCTTGTCGTCGAGCGCGTTGTCTGCCAAGTGCAGGTTGCTCAGTATTCCTTGGAAACGTGTGAGCGACATTGTCTGACCAAAAAACGTGGTGGCATCGACTTCATCTGTGCTCCAATAGTCTGGAATGGATGATTTCACAACAATGCCCATGTCCATGAGGATCACGAGAGCAAGGAATGTTTTCATTTCGTCACAGCTGACAGGCGACCAGCGTAACAATCGCTCAGCGCATACAGGTTTGTTTGCTCCACAAGCAAATCAAAAACTGTATCGTCCAGGAATATATTGAAAAAGTAATTGGCTCAGCGTCAGAGTATCTCCATGAACTGCGCAATTAGCGGCTCGTCAGCTGTTCGCACATTCAGCGTCGCTGAGCTCTGTGTTCAGAATGCTGTTCGCATCCACCTCTCACTATCATTTTCTCCTACCTCAGATCACTCGCAGCTTGAGATATCGGCATTCTTGAGCTAATTACAGCTTGCCTGATTAATTCATCCAAAGTTTCCCCACCATCTTCATCTTCGGCAGCTGAAAGATTAAAATCTTCGAACAGATTTCACGATCTCGACGGACATGTTGACTCGAGCTTCGCCGGACACGTTGACTCGAGCTTCCACTTCGATACGTACCGGAAGTAGTCCATAATTTCTACTCTAAATATAGATTACGGGACCTCACTTTTAAGAAAAAAACCCATTTATTTAGGGCCTTCTATCAGCAAATCATATTTTGATATCTGTTGTTTTTTGGAGTGTATGCTTTAACTAGAGCCTAGAGAACAGCTTGGCATTAATTTTATATTTTTCTGATAAGTGGAAGGGCAAGAACCCACTTTTCGTATGTTTTCTCAAGAACCCACTTGCGCCAAAATACACGCATGTGTGTGTGTGTGTGTGTGTGTGTGTGTGTGTGTGTGTGAGAGAGAGAGAGAGAGAGAGAGAGAGAGAGAGAGAGAGAGAGAGAGAGAGAGAGAGAGAGAGAGAATGCTGACCTTCACCATCAGCACCATCACCAGCACTGTTGGTCCTTCTGCGCTTCCGGGGATTGAAGTTGCGTCGCTGGAATCGGTTGGCAGGCAGGGCATCCATGCCAAGTACCTTGTGGATTTGCCTGAAGGCAATCAGCCTCAAGGCATGCTAGTCAATGAGAGAAGCATTCAGTCAGTTCCATGGCTGCAACACCATCAGGCAGTGCACACATTTGATGCAAATCAAAGAAAGATGGCTGAAGTAAGTTGTCATCATGGTCACTGGTGCTGCTGTGTAGCATCTCAACCATGTTGAAGTTTTCATTCCTACATTTATTAGAAGATGGCTGAGTGGAGTTTTACCGCCTTTCAGCCTTTGTAGGTCATGTAAGGCCATTAAGCATGAAAATCACAAGAATACTTTGAATAAACACAATTCAAATCACGATGTCCCTAGTTATTTGCCTCTTAAAAATTGTGTAGGGAGACGCGGGGGTCTATTCCAACCCCCACAGCATCTAATTGGGGAGGAGGGAGGGATATGATCCATGTTTTCCTTTCACCAGAAATGGGATAGGGCTTTAATAGGGCTTTAAGTTGCTGCTTCACTGTTGATGCCATAATTCTAGCATAAATTATCTAGCACACTAGATTCGGCCACTGGAGAATTCAGCTCAAGGTACACACACAACAGAGAGCCGTTCCTGAGACAAAGCAGTTACTGTACCTGGGCAGAGGCCGTAATATCTTCTCGCTGCTGGTTTAGCAGGGTGCCAGCAGCATCCACAGTTTCCTTCTCACATGGGTCCAGTAGTCCTGGGCCACCTTAAGAAATGGACAGAAAAATGTGTGTGTACATATGTGCATGTATGAGTAGCAGAAGAGAGTCAACACTCGGCTTGTACTACTTAAATCTATAGCCTCCAAGGCATCAAGCAACAAGAAGGGCAAAGCCCATACGACTCACATGATTGACCTTAACCTTTTCACTGCGCTGTAGACGTACGCTGTACGTCCTCTTTTGGCACTCAGCAATGCTGTATAGACGTACGTTGTACGTCCTCATCAATCGCTTTCTATACAATCTCCCGCATTGCTCAGAAAGCACTGAAATCCTTACAGAGTTACTTCCCTTGAATGGTCTTCAATTTGAAGTACAACTAAAGCCCGGTTTTTGCGAAGGAAAGCTGATATTTTGCGATCGTGTGCGACTTCGTGCATAGTGTTTGACCTGACTCCTGAGTCAACATGGCGAGCGGAAGCTCCTCTGGAGCATTAGATAATGCTGATCCTGTGGAAATTATTCACGATCCTGACAGCGACGATGATTTCGATTCTGATGAAGAAGAGCTTCGTGTTGTCGATGCTAGCGATCCACTGTTCGATCCTCGGACTGAGGGAATGAACTCGGACTCAGACGAGTCGTCGGACGATTCAGCACCTGGTCCAAGTGGTGAGTGTTACATACGTGTCTCCCCTCCTTCTTGTCTTATTTGTTTACTTATTTCAGTAATGGAATCGTCTCTCTTCTGTATTTGTGAGTGTTTAGATTCTGATACTAGTGATAGAAGCGTGGACGAGCGATCTGCAGTGATTGGATCTAGAGAGTTTGTGCAGAGGCATTCGGTGGGTGGTATCATTCAAAAGGGGGCGTATTGAAGTGTGACACTCCCATCCTGACAGACTAATGCATATGAGAATATTACGTTTCATGCCATGCACTTCCATAGCTCCTTGTTATGTCTTTTTTGCATTGTTTATGTTAGAAGTATGTGCTTTAGTCTTCTGACCTGTTCATTTGTCTTGAGGGTGTGTGTTTACTTTACTGCAAATCGCCTATTTGTGTGTGTAAACATTGTAAGTTTCTTCTCTACTATTCCGGCTTTTCCCATCTTTGCCAACCAAATATCTGCTCTACTCTGTGTTGTTTTTGTTATCTTGGGAGTGGGGTTGGGGAATTGTTTTCTCTGAGATTACAGCTCTTTGTTGTTGGTATTGTTGTTGCTGTCAAACTTGTGAATTGTATGTCTCTTCAGGGTTATGGTTTCATTCTGTTTACTACTGATCACTTTGTTGTCGGCTAATAGAGTGGATTTTGTTATGTCCAGGTTCATGTGTCATTTTGAAGTCATGCTTGACTTTTCTGTGTGATTTACAGGAAGTCATGGAGATTTTGTTTGTTCACTGAAAAATTCTTGTACCTCTTCCCCACCCCATCCATGCCCCTTCTCACTCTTGTGAATAGATTTAGTGAGTGCTTGCAATACTTTTTTCTACAGGTGCACAGCAGCTGACTGCAAGAGGGATGCAGAGTGTGCCTCAAGAAGAACAACCTGAGGAAGGACACAAGGTACTACTGTCCTGACTGTCCAAGCAAACCAGGACTGTGCCTTGGCGACTGCTACCGCCGCTACCACACCTTGCGACTGTTCTGGCATTGAGACAGCTGCACCTGCATGATCAGCACTTACTCCAACCAGGCTAAAGCTGGTCTATGTGCTACCCAGTTCCCTCTTTCTCAAGAAACTGCCTCCTTGCATTATTTTTGTGTTTGAATGTTTTTAGCATCATTCACCATGGATATATTAGTTGTTGTGGTGTTATTTTTCTTCAATTTTTGTACATTACAGTGATTTATCTTTGTTTTGCGTGTAGCATGAAACTTTAATCTAAAAATAAATATTGTAAAATTAATCTTTGGCTTTTTAGCTTTCATTTGGTATGCTATTTTACATGGGTATCTACAATAGACGTCAAGATATAACCAAAATAAGACAACATGGGTTAGGTTCATGAAAATCCATTAGCATAGGACTCTGCATAAAGCGTCAGCAGCGAAAAGGTTAACCTTTACATGACCTTGACCTTCAGGTGCCCCTCAAGGTCAAGGTCAAACAACTAAACCTAGCAATGACATCATACTCTAAGAAATGCTTTACACATTTTTCCTACCAAAATACATGTGACCTTGACTTTGGGTCAAGGTCATGCAACACAAAGCTGTTAATTCAAGACATAGGAAGCACAATGGTGCTTATTGTCACTTTCTACCATGAGATATAGTCACTTTTAGTGGTTTACTACCCCATTTTGGTCACATTTCATAAGGGTCAAAGTGACCTTGACCTTGATGATATGTGACCAAATGTGTCAAGGTGAAAGTATAACATGTGTACTACAATGTTATGAAGATTGGAACAGTTATCTTCCATAGTTCAGGGGCAAGGTCGCTTCAAAATATGTATACAATCCAACTTTGAAGAGGACCTTGACCTTGAAGCAAGGTCAACCAAACTGGTATCAATAGATAGGGATTACTTTGCCCTATATACCATATATAGATGAGGTATCCAATCTAAAAAACTTCAGAGAAAATTGAGAAAATGTGAAAAATGACTGTTTTTTAGACAACATTTATGGCCCCTGCCACCTTGACCTTGAAGCAAGGTCAAGTAATAATAATAATAATTTATTATATTTATAAAGCGCCTTTCCCGAGGTTCTAAGCGCGTAACATATATACATACATATACAAAATAAACATACAACACACAGTCTATACATTTAGTCATCCAGTCATAGTCAAACACATGCATTCAGATGTACACAGTCAGACTGACAATATACTATACAAATATTTACACAGATGTCAAGATGTACGTGGGGGTAGAGGAGGGGGCGGGGGTTGCGGCAGGATTCTAACGAATTCACAAGTAATATTGCTGAAAAAGGTAGGTTTGGAGGTTGGATTTGAAGGAAGAGATGGAGGTAGAGTGTCGGATATTGTGAGGGAGAGAATTCCACAGTTGAGGGCTATAGTATGAGAAAGAGCGAAAGCCATGAGTTCTGCGCTTGAAGCGACCTTGGCAGAGGAGTCGGGTGTCAGCAGAAGAGCGGAGTGAGCGAGAAGGGGTGTACAGAGAGACCAGATCAGAGAGATAGGCAGGTGCAGATTCAGAGATGATGTTGTAGCAAAGACATGCAGTCTTATACTTGATACTAGTGAAGTCACTATGTATGTTTTTTGAGGCCTTGTCATCATACACCATCATGCCACATTTGGTATTGATAGACTTAATAGTATCTGAGAAAAATCCAACGTTAAAGTTTTCGGACGCCCGGACGGACGAAATGGGTGAGTACATACTCACTTTTGCTTCGCATGTGAGTAAAAAACAACTGAGCTACCCTTTTCTAAATCCCTCATGCAATAGAGTCATGTACAGACCTGGCATTAAAAGTGACTGTGGTCTCATGGTTGACTCAGAATAGTTAATGAACACAAATTGTGGGGGTGGGGGAGAGAAGAGAAAAGAAAACAAGAAGGGAAAAGCCCATACAACTCACATGCTTGACCTTGACCTTTATATGACCTTGACCTTCAGGTGACCAAGGTCAAACAACTAAACCTACCAATGACATCATACACAAAGAAATGCTTTACACATTTTTCCTACCAAAATACATGTGACCTTGACCCAAGGTCAAGGTCATCCTAGGTCATGCAACACAAAGCTGTTAATTCAAGACATAGGAAGCACAATGGTGCTTATTGGCACTTTCTACCATGAGATATAGTCACTTTTAGTGGTTCACTACCCCATTTTGGTCACATTTCATAAGGGTCAAAGTGACCTTGACCTTGATGATATGTGAACAAATGTGTCTCATGATGAAAGTATAACATGTGCCCCACATAATTATTAAGTTTGAAACAGTTATCTTCCATAGTTCAGGGTCAAGGTCACTTCAAAATATGTATACAATCCAACTTTGAAGAGCTCCTGTGACCTTGACCTTGAAGCAAGGTCAACCAAACTGGTATCAAAAGATAGGGCTTGCTTTGACCTATATACCACTTGTAGCTAAGGTCGCCATTCTTAATAACGTGGGAGAAAATTGGGAAAATGTGAAAAATGACTGTTTTTGAGACCACATTTATGGCTCCTGTGACCTTGACCTTGAAGCAAGGTCAAGTCACTATGTATGTTTTTTGAGACCTTGTCATCATACACCATCATGCCACATTTGGTGTTGATAGACTTAATAGTCTCCGAGAAAAATCCAATGTTTAAGTTTTTTACGCCCAGACGGACGAAACGGCTCAGTACATAGACTCACTTTTGCTTCGCATGTGAGTCAAAAAGGATCTACTGACCAATACTGTGAGATCAACAACATCAAAGCAAGAGACCAGTTCTGCCTACCAGGAAGGAGGATGCCTGATGCAATGCACTCGAAGATGCGGCGAAGGGCATCTCCTGGACTCATGTTGGGTCCTCCACTGCTGACACATTTCTCCACCAGAAGCTCCATGGCCTGCACACAACACAAGCCATCATGCATGGAACCTTTTTGCACCAGTCTGCCCTATTACCAGCACACTCAATTCTTAACTAGCCAATTCCCCAGGAGCAGTTCTGCACATCACTTGATTAGACAGTACAAATCAAAACTTGTACCATTTCAGAAAAATATAGCTGAAAATGACAGTCATTTCCACGTCCAAAGAACGATGAATAATTCTATTATCTAGGTATGAATACTAAAAGCATTTGACATATCATGTGCTGATTTTTGTAAAATCCTATGCCAATTTCATCTAAATGAATTGGTTTGAAATTCCCATTTCTTTGAATGAAAAGGGTGCAACACATATCCAAACCCACACATCATTTCACATGACATACTAACAAGAAGGGCAAAGCCCATACGACTCACATGCTTGACCTTGACTTTTACATGACCAACTTTCCTGTGACCTTCAAGGTCAAGGTCAAACAACTAAACCTAGCAATGACATCATACGCTAAGAAATGCTTTACACATTTTCCTACAACATACATGTGACCTTGACCCAAGGTCAAGGTCATCCTAGGTCATGCAACACAAAGCTGTTAATTCAAGACATAGGAAGCACAATGGTGCTTATTGGCACTTTCTACCATGAGATATGGTCACTTTTAGTGGTTCACTACCCCATTTTGGTCACATTTCATAAGGGTCAAAGTGACCTTGACCTTGATATGTGACCAAATGTGTCTCATGATGAAAGTATAACACGTGCCCCACATAATTATTAAGTTTGAAACAGTTATCTTCCATAGTTCAGGGCCAAGGTCACTTCAAAATATGTATACAATCCAACTTTGAAGAGCTCCTGTGACCTTGAAGCAAGGTCAACCAAACTGGTATCAAAAGATAGGGCTTACTTTGCCCTATATACCATATATAGGTGAGGTATCCAATCTCAAAAACTTCAGAGAAAATTGAGAAAATGTGAAAAATGGCTGGTTTTTAGACAAAATGTATGGCCCCTGCGACCTTGACTTTGAAGCAAGGTCAAGTCACTATGTATGTTTTTTGAGGCCTTGTCATCATACACCATCATGCCACATTTGGTATTGATAGACTTAATAGTTTCTGAGAAAAATCCTACGTTAAAGTTTTCAGACGCCCGGACGGACGACACGGGTGAGAACATAGACTCACTTTTGCTTCGCATGTGAGTCAAAAACAGGCAAACTTCCCATATGAATACATACCCATTCATTGAGGGGTTTCCAAGTGGTGACACGGTTACAGAGGTCACGAAGGATCCGGATAACAACCACGCAGGACTGGAGGCCGTTGGCCCTAGCCTGTGGTCAGAGCAAATGAGTCTATCCCTGCACTCCACCAAGCCAAGAATCTGGATTCCCATCAGCACAGCCAATTGAAAAAATCTCGCTCCTCTCCCCCCCCCTACTCACCACAGAGTCCCAGAGCCACTGCCCAATTTGGAGGCAAAATCCAGATTCTTGCACAGCTAAAACAACATAGTACAAGGCCACAAAATTCACTTTTGATCCCACCCCCCTTCTGAACAGATACTACGATGCCTGATGTAAGGGCAAGCAGCTTCACCAAGAGCCAAGGCAAATTTGACCCTCTGCTGCCAGGCTTTCCTTGGAAGCCAGTGCTATGCAAGCGGAGAGTCTGATGACTCAACTTTCCAGCCTCATGTATTTCTTAGCAGTTGTCGGTTGTAAAGGCACGCAATGGCCACATTACTTGTTTTTGTCTGCACATTCAGCAAAGATGGATGAAACCGGAAGTAGACAAGCACAACTCATTCTGCCACAATCAGGAGTTCTCACTAGCTCAAAGCTGGTTATAGAAATCTTGACATTTCGATATATAGCATACACAGATTAGTGGTGCAGTTTTGTAAACAACTCTACGAGATCACAACAATGTTTCCTGCTTCCATACTAAGACAACTCAAAACGATTTCGAGGGACAATTATGACAATATCCATCACTACACATTATCTGCACTCCTGCGAAGATGAGAGGAATGACTAAATATGGGGATGAGGTATTCAAACTATATATATTTCAAGATTAGCATTGCACCCACGTAACTACGTAGCATTCCGTATTTCCTGATTGTGGCAGCAGAGAGGAGGTCATCATTTACGCTCATCAAAACACACATGTACACACTAGCTCACACCTGACACACCAGAATAGAAGAAAGCAGAAGCAAAGGAAGGTCTCAACACTTCAAGGCAACAAAAACTTTCACTGGAATGACCAATGTCAATGGAACAAGGGGCTCATCATCTGGGTGGAGTGCGTGGCATGGCATGGCATGGAGTTGCCAGGGACCTGCCCTGAAGTGTTCACCCAATCCAAGCTCCAGACAATCCCCACCAGCCTGCCCTCTGTGCAGTCCACATTGGGGTTTCCTGCACACCATTGTCCCTCTACTGGATTTCAGAGGCTAAGCATTCACCAAGATCAATGCACAAAAGCATTCATTAATCTGATTAGGTCCTCCAGGAAATGTCATAATGTCAATCACATTTATGGATTGAAGTGTATGCAGTCTGGATTTGTTGGACATTATATAGCACTTTAAATAATTGTGATTGAAATTTCCTTCTAGAAAGGCAATGAATTATTTTCTGTCACTGTTGCAACAACAGTACAGGGAGAACATCATTTCTGTTGGGCTGTGGGCTCAAATGTTGAAAATAGCACATGCTGATCACTCAACCATACAAATGTCAGGGACAATTCCCAACAACCAATGGAAAGCTTGTCTGGAGCTTAGAAAGCTATCATTTTTCTTCCATCCATCATTGCAATATCAAGATATGAAATAAACTCACTTGGAAAACCATTTTTCCAAAAGAAATGCATTGGATTTTTTTCTTCTTCTTTGATCATGGTGGAAGGATGAAGTACAGTTCACAGACAGTACTCATCTCTACCAACAAACTGTCAACAATAAAAACTTACATAAGGCTGCAAAATTAAGGAAAAGATTCGAACCTGGAACCACTTTGCGTGGCGGAGGGCAGCTAAGGCATCAAGGCATTTCACCCTGTCCAGCACATCTGGAGGGTCTTTGACGCTTACAGTCTCTATAAGGAGGAAAATTGTGGAGAGTTTCTCAGGCAGGAATGGGTGTTTGACCATGTACAGCCACAGTGCGCAGACTCAACCTCCGGGGCAGACCATCACACACAGCATGAAGAACACTCAGTTGAGAATGAGTATCAGCTACATCAGGCATAAAGATACATGGCCAACAGCAGTTGAATGGTACAGAAAACCCCAACTCATATATTTACCCTCAAGACCTAGCACTTCTTAAACAGAAAATGAGACTTGCTGCCACTGGTATTCCCATCCCAATATAGCCAAGCCCCAGTGTCTTACCTGGAAGGTCTGACCTTGCAAAATACTCACCCTCACAAATGTATGTTGGTATCGATATGCAATATCACAAGGCACTAGTCTAAGCTAGCAATGCATTAACATTGTTGGCCAATCACTTCATCACATGAAAACAATATCGGACAATGAGACTGTCTGCCCCTCCACCTCTGCATGTCACTGCCATGGTCAAAAATCCTTCCACTCTCCACTTAGTTCCTTCTGAAACTGTAGAGCATCCAGAAGGCTTGACACAGCAGATAGTCAGCAGTCGTTACACAAGGGCAAAAAGGCAAAAATATTTAGAAGAGGCATCACAAATTTACAGAGTTGCTGTCAATTCCACATGAAATTTAAATAACACTGTAATGAAACACAATCCTGTCTCTTTTTGGTCAATATAGGATATGCAAGCCTTCTGATTGGCAATGTACAAAACTTAGTAAAGGAGTCTTAGAAATTTTCTGAGATTATTACAAAATAATGTAGAATGATCATGAACACAGCAGACCACGAGTTAGAAAAATCTCAGACTCAATGTATACAAGGACATCCTTATCAGAGGAATTTCTGTTCTGGTTCCACCAACATGATCATGACCACTCTACAGACAGGGAATGCTGAGGAGTTGAACAAAAAGCAGGCAGGAAGGCAGACCAAGCAGGCCACTCACCTCCATCAGGCAGGTTGGCTTCCCGCATGACGGGCGACGTTAGGGTGATGGTGCAAGTTGTCTGTGGCTCCTTGTCAGATGATACAATGATGGCTGCCTCCTCAACACAGCGCTTCAGCTCATACTTTTCTTCTGTCACAGTCTGCAGCAATCATAGCATACTCAACCATACTCCTCACAACCTTCCACCAGTGCCAGTGAATATAGCCAGCAAATGACCAACACAGTCGGTACCAAGTACAGTGGACATCTCCCAGCAAACATTTCATTCTATGCCATTAGAAATCAACATATCTACATCACTGCCTAGGTTCAGTTTAAGTTGGACCATTTGACATGATATAAAACCCACAGGGCTCCAAGTTTCCTATTACACCGAATACTTTTTCCAGCTCATGCAAATATATATTCCATCCTGAGCCAATACTTAGTCAATGGTCAGCAGTCTTCCAATGGGCACGGCTGGAAGGTTACAGACTGCATGGATAAAATGTTCTTAGCATCACTTTTGGCTTAGTGCATCCAAGTAATTGGGGAGGATCACTTTTCACATACGCAATAAATTACTCTCTTCCAGACTAGCCACAGACACATTTCATAGCCTATATTTTCCTTTGACAGGGTACCCAGACCTGCCAAATGCTACACTTTAGGCGTAGCATGCTACGCTTTCCACATGCTTGCTACGCGTGTCCATAAAAACTACCCTTTCCTGCATGCTTGAACTTTTGACCGCGATGGAGAATCCCCCCCCCCCCCCTTTCACACCGCCAGTGCAGCTTATGGCTGCCGCCTTCACAGCCTTATCTCCCTCCTCCCTCCCCTTTCACACCACCGGGTCAGCTCTTATCACGCCAACCTCACAGCTTTATCTCTCCCCACCCCCCCTACACCTATTCCTTCAATGCTACTCCAAATAGCTCTGGATGCTACTCTTTGGCATGATGGTGGGTTGGCAGGTCTGGGTACCCTATGTGATAAGGCATTGAGAATAGAGGGATAAGGTGTGATGGGGAAGATAAGTTTCATAATTGGGATAAGGGGATATCCACACCAAGCTTTGTCACCACAAGCAGAAAAAGAGCACACAAAAGAAGTAGGTGGAGACAATATGTAGTGACTAGAAATGCAGACAGCAGGTAGCAAAGGGGGGGAAATGTGACTGGCACCTAGTGAGACAAACAGCAGAGGCAGAACTCAATGGGAGAGAAACAAAAACACAGGAAACTCACAGCCAACTGCTTGGGCAGGCAGTCAGCCACACGCTCCAGCATGGTTCGAGTTGGCTTTTCAGAGCAGAGCACCACGAGGTGGACATTGAGGTCACCGTGCAGCAGCAGTCCCTTGGCCAGAACTCCCACTCGCATCACACCCTTCAGCACTCGACTTGAGCCACTTCCACCCTCCTCCTTCTTCTCCCTGTAATAGCACACCATGTCATGTACCACATCCTGCAACTAACCTCGTATCTCTGCCATCATTCTCTGGGAAATGCACTCAATCCAACCCATAAACACAAAGCTTAGTCCATCCTCACTTTTCCCTCTAAACCCACAGCACATATCATTCCTTTAACACATCTGAATTAATTCACTTCCCACAGATTAAGTCAAGTTGTGGACACATACTCCACTCTTTCAACCTTTGAACCCCAAGTGTCACTACATCTGAATGAGCCCCCTTAAATAAGGATAATGATAGAGATTCAAAATAGCCTGTCTCGACTATTGAGGAAAGATCATATCTAAATTTCATACTAACCCATCTTTAGTTTCAGAGTCTTTGGAATCCTTTTTGGCTTCTGTTGATTCCTTCTTTGGTCCATCACTACAAACAGATATATGGCAGTAACTCAGATATAAACATTATTTTTGAAGACCATCTCCATAGTCATGGATTATTCTTGTCAACTTTTACAAAAAGAAAATGAGAAAGGTGCCAGATAAAAATTTTCTGCAAATTCTCAACAGGCTTACTGTTGAAGCAATACTGAGAGAATTTATCAGCAGACTGACAAAGGAAGTGGAGGAAAAATCTTTAAGAGAGGAAACTTACGTCTCAGCCAGGTAGTCAGACACCTGCTTCAGCGCTCTCTCACAAGAGGACACTATGTTCTGCACAGCCTGCAACTGCAAATAGAAAAAACTTGTAACATCTTCCAACACAAAGGCCAAATGTAAACAATCAAAAGCAGATGCAAAGAGCTTGGCACTTGGAAAATCACTCCATGAATTATACAGAATATCTAACAAGAAGGGCAAAGCCCATACAACTCACATGCTTGACCTTGACCTTTATATGACCGTGACCTTCAAGGTCAAGGTCAAACAACTAAACCTACCAATGACATCATACACTAAGAAATGCTTTACACATTTTTCCTACCAAAATACATGTGACCTTGACCCAAGGTCAAGGTCATCCAAGGTCATGCAACACAAAGCTGTTAATTCAAGACATAGGACGCACAATGGTGCTTATTGGCACTTTCTACCATGAGATATAGTCACTTTTAGTGGTTCACTACCCCATTTTGGTCACATTTCATAAGGGTCAAAGTGACCTTGACCTTGATGATATGTGAACAAATGTGTCTCATGATGAAAGTATAACATGTGCCCCACATAATTATTAAGTTTGAAACAGTTATCTTCCATAGTTCAGGGTCAAGGTCACTTCAAAATATGTATACAATCCAACTTTGAAGAGCTCCTGTGACCTTGACATTGAAGCAAGGTCAACCAAACTGGTATCAAAAGATAGGGCTTGCTTTGACCTATATACCACTTGTAGCTAAGGTCGCCATTCTCAATAACGTGGGAGAAAATTGGGAAAATGTGAAAAATGACTGTTTTTGAGACCACATTTATGGCTCCTGTGACCTTGACCTTGAAGCAAGGTCAAGTCACTATGTATGTTTTTTGAGGCCTTGTCATCATACACCATCATGCCACATTTGGTGTTGATAGACTTAATAGTCTCCGAGAAAAATCCAACGTTTAAGTTTTTTACGCCCGGACGACACGGCTCAGTACATAGACTCACTTTTGCTTCGCATGTGAGTCAAAAACATGAAACTCAACTCCTACCTCTGCCTCTGTGGGGTAGATGCTGTTGTGCTTTGCCATGACATGACGGTCATCCGATGTCTCAGGTTTACGCATCTGCAAATAAAGAAGAGGGCATTATACTTGAGGTTGAGGGCAAACAAATTTGATTAGTCCAAGCAAAGATGTCGGGACAACACCAGCAACACTTGGCAATGCAGACGATTGCAGCAAGGCATACTGAAGTGTCAACAAAGCAATCAAAATGTTCAACAACCATGTGCATTTCCTAAAGACTACAGAGCTGCCAAGTACTATGATTTAGGCGTAGCATGCTACGGTTTCGACATGCTTGCTACGATGCTATGATCGTCCGAAAAAAACTACGAATTTTTTTTAGACCTTAAAAAACAAGAAGGGCAAAGCCCATACGACTCACATGCTTGACCTTGACCTTGACCTTTATATGACCTTGACCTTCAGGTGACCGTCAAGGTCAAACAACTAAACCTACCAATGACATCATACACAAAGAAATGCTTTACACATTTTTCCTACCAAAATACATGTGACCTTGACCCAAGGTCAAGGTCATCCAAGGTCATGCAACACAAAGCTGTTAATTCAAGACATAGGAAGCACAATGGTGCTTATTGGCACTTTCTACCATGAGATATGGTCACTTTTAGTGGTTCACTACCCCATTTTGGTCACATTTCATAAGGGTCAAAGTGACCTTGACCTTGATGATACGTGACCAAATGTGTCTCATGATGAAAGTATAACATGTGCCTCACATAATTATTAAGTTTGAAACAGTTATCTTCCATAGTTCAGGGTCAGGGTCACTTCAAAATATGTATACAATCCAACTTTAAAGAGTTCCTGTGACCTTGACGCAAGGTCAAGTCACTATGTATGTTTTTTGACGCCTTGTCATCCTACACCATCATGCCAAACTGGGTGTTGATAGACTTAATAGTCTCCGAGAAAAATCCAACGTTAAAGTTTTTTTTACGGATTACAGGACGCCTGACATGGGTGACCTAGTATGAAAGTATAACATGTGTACTACAATGTTATGAAGTTTGGAAGAGTTATCTTCCATAGTTCAGGGTCAAGGTCACTTCAAAATATGTATACAATCCAACTTTAAAGAGCCTCTGTGACCTTGACCTTGAAGCAAGGTCAACCAAACTGGTATCAAAAGATAGGGATTACTTTGCCCTATACACCATATATAGGTCAGGTATCCAATCTCAAAAACTTCTGAGAAAATTGGGAAAATGTGAAAAATGGCTGTTTTTTAGACAACATTTACGGCCCCTGCGACCTTGACCTTGAAGCAAGGTCAAGTCACTATGTATGTTTTTTGACGCCTTGTCATTATACACCATTATGCCAAATTGGGTGTTGATAGACTTAATAGTCTCAGAGAAAAATGCAACGTTAAAGTTTTTCACGGACGCCCGACATAGGTGAGTACATAGACTCACTTTTGCTTTGCATGTGAGTAAAAAATTATAGAAGAGGCCAGATTGAACATGAATCACAATTTTTGTTTAACTCCAAAAACCCTAAGCTATTACAAAAATTATATGGTGAATTCTCTGAACGTTCATAAAGCAGGGAGGAAGAGGCGGCACACAATTTGTTGATTACCATCAATTTCTTCCTTTCCACAACACACACCCATGCATCCCCCCCCCCCCCCCCCCCCAAGTTGTCTTCATGGTAACCTGACCCTAAACGTTTTCCTGCCAACCCCTCAACTTTTTTCAGGCATGGGATGGGGGTGGGCTGTGCTCTGTGTGTGTGTGTCTTCAAAGGTATTAAAAACCTGCATGTATGATGTAGGCATATCTTTTCTATGAGCACAATTTCAGTTTTTAAAAAAATTTGCAAAAGAGAAATGTATGTTCATGTTAATCCTTTCCATGCCAGCTTCGTCATTATACAGACCTGCCAACCCACCGTGGTGGTCAACGAGAAGATACACGGGTCGATACCCGACGAGAGGAGGGATAAGGCGATCCTCACTCACGGGGAGATGATGGTTCATCGTCCGAACTCATTTTAGAGTCAGAAGCAGCAGCAGAAAGGCCAGACGCTGCCACTGCAGGTTATTCCACAATCTTGGATTCATCACTCGAGTCTCCAAACTCCACGAACACACGTCGAGTGCAAAGTTTGAGATCGTTATCGTCACTGACCTGATCAAAGGAATCTGTTGACTCTAAATCGCTATCTAAGTCTTCCTCCTCTGCTTCACCAGCCTCTGCTAACCGAGCAGGCGATACTTGACCACGCTTCATGCCTTTGCTTGTAGACGGTGTGAGCGCTGCCATTGTTTACAACTGCGCATGATAACTGCGCACTTGCTTGAAGTGGGGTGACCTCAGTTTGACGCTCCCCTCAGCCAAAATACACTCTGCAGCTATGATCAGACTGTAGCATATCCTAGCGTTTGCCTAGGGTAAGCGTTCCTGTTTGTTTCGTCATCAAAAGCTGAACACAGGGGTATCTACAAATATCAGAATCTCGGTGACTGAATACTCGGTCATAAGGGCATTATAGAGGGGGCGTAATCGCGTGACCGAATATTCGGTCATAAGGGCACGGAACGGGTTAAAACAAATCTACTGTATATATGACATTTCTTAACACACATACACACAAAAGTTCAGTCTCGGACCTGAAAAGGCCTACCTACTATAGTGTGGTCATGTTGCTGTAACCTTTATCTGCCCAACCCAAGCAAGAGAGAAAGAGAAGAGAAAAAGATGTGTGCACTCTCACAAGGTATGCATTCACATTTCCAAGCCATGCAGAAATAGAAGCAGTACTTACCATGGGACCCCCAGGACCCATCTGTGGGGGGAAGGGGCGAGGAGGCATCATGCCAGGGCCAACTGGGTGGCGCTGCCACTCAAAGTACTCCATCATTTCATAGCGCCGGTGCTGATGATGATCCCAGTACATCTCATCTTCCATCCTGCTGGCATAAGAGCAGGTCATCAATCCCTCCTGCTCTACTTCAAGGAAAAGTTCCAAGTTTGGATTTTTTAAAATGTTCAATTATATTTTTATGTATACAACAGCATAGTTGTAAATACAGACTACTGCAATATGTGGCATATTGAATAATTTCTTATCAATTGACACCAAGACTTTAGTGTACTACGTCTACTTTGAACATGCTACATTCCAATTCGAACGTAGCTCACATGAGTAACATTAGGCTTTTAAAAAAAAAGAGAAAAAGATCTGAACATGGGGAATTTTTTTTAGTGGGTTGGAAAGTCAGCCTGAAATCTCTCTCTCTCCATATATGTGTGAGTGTGTGTATGTATATATATATATATATATATATATATATATATATATATATATATATATATATATATATATAATAGAATTACAAAGACCGCAGTGACTGGAGAGTATATACTTTTCTCTTTCAAAAACATCCAGGAAGCACACACTTTTTGTAAAGCAAAACCTCGAACTGCATAAATGTGTTCCCTTCCAGTGACTCAGGTAATGTACATCATTTCCTCTCTCTCTCTCTCTCTCTCTCTCTCTCTCTCTCTCTCTCTCTCTCTCTCTCTCTCTCTCTCTGTCTCTCTCTGTCTCTCTCTCTCTCTCTCTCTCTCTCTCTCTCTCTCTCTCTCTCTCTCTCTCTCTCTCACACACACACACACACACACACACACACACACACACAGACACAGCGTATACTTTCAATTTCAATACAGATCTATTCACACTGTGCAGTCTTTCAAAGAGACTCATGTATATATATTAATAGCAGAGGTGAGATTGAGTATAAATTAAGTTTCATATTCAGAGATAATTTTATTTTGGTAGATTCCCCCAGTGCTCATTGGGCAGGGCAGATGGGACAGCATGCAGTTCATTTATTAGTCTTAGTATTTAATCCCCCTGCATGATAAACAAGAAGGGCAAAGCCCATACAACTCACATGCTTGACCTTGACCTTTACATGACCTTGACCTTCGGGTGACCTTCAAGGTCAAACAACTAAACCTACCAATGACATCATACACAAAGAAATGCTTTACACATTTTTCCTACCAAAATACATGTGACCTTGACCCAAGGTCAAGGTCATCCAAGGTCATGCAACACAAAGCTGTTAATTCAAGGCATAGGAAGCACAATGGTGCTTATTGGCACTTTCTACCATGAGATATAGTCACTTTTAGTGGTTCACTACCCCATTTTGGTCACATTTCATAAGGGTCAAAGTGACCTTGACCTTGATGATATGTGAACAAATGTGTCTCATGATGACAGTATAACATGTGCCCCACATAATTATTAAGTTTGGAAGAGTTATCTTCCATAGTTCAGGGTCAAGGTCACTTCAAAATATGTATACAATCCAACTTTGAAGAGCTCCTGTGACCTTGACCTTGAAGCAAGGTCAACCAAACTGGTATCAAAAGATAGGGCTTGCTTTGACCTATATACCACTTGTAGCTAAGGTCGCCATTCTTAATAACGTGGGAGAAAATTGGGAAAATGTGAAAAATGACTGTTTTTGAGACCACATTTATGGCTCCTGTGACCTTGACCTTGAAGCAAGGTCAAGTCACTATGTATGTTTTTTGAGGCCTTGTCATCATACACCATCATGCCACATTTGGTGTTGATAGACTTAATAGTCTCCGAGAAAAATCCAACGTTTAAGTTTTTTACGCCCGGACGGACGCCCGGACGCCCGGACGGACGGACGACACGGCTCAGTACATAGACTCACTTTTGCTTCGCATGTGAGTCAAAAAGTGTAGGGTCAGCGGAACCATATAAAGGTCCGTCAGGTTACTATAACCACAACTATTTTTTTGGGGGGGGGCCTAACATATCACAATATGCAAGTCATGTAATTTCCCCTTTTGTTCTGTGCCCTAAGGGACCTCATGAATAGGCTTCAAAGTTTCACTTTCCCAAATGACATTTGAAAAAAGGGGAGTGTTTGTTAGGCCCAAAATCTCTTGAGAATCGGGAGGGCTAGGTGTTTCCTACGTTCCTCTTTCATAAGGATGCACTCGCCGTGAAGGCGAGAGGCCGAAGGAGGTTCGGAGCTCCCTCGATGCTTCCCACTGCAGAGACCCGGATGAGCCAAAATGGCAGAAACCGTGCCAATTGACATTAGTGCCTGTAATGTGCTTCTCAGGGTTCAAGAATGGAAAAGTGCACGTACACGGAAGTATTTGCTGTTCGAGTGTTCATTGGTATATTTAGAAGAGTAGGTGTATAGGTTATTACTGGACATACACTGCCAAAAAAATTTTTATCGCTTGCAAACACGTAACACTGTATACGTACTCTCTATGAGTTATGTCCCTTGAATTGTCTACAGTTGAACCTGGGTTGCTTTTTTTAATTGATTAAGTTCCCGTGCCATTCGATATGACACCATGGTGTGATCAAGTGAAAAACTTATGTAATATCTGTATCGTCAGTTATTGCGTCTATCGGCAACTTCTTCACCAACTGTGGCGCCAGGACGCAGCCAGTTGATGATTGGCCATTTTTCTAGCTGTAGAAGCTTCTCACTCGCCCTCGACTAGCCATCGAGGGAGAATCTCGAGATTTTCGGCCTAACAAACGGCCCCAAGAGGGCTGAGGAGTGGGAATGCAATTCAAACGAGACATGCAGTCAGAACATTTTCATAGCCGTTTTGCTCCTGAAAAGACTTGATACCAGGCATGAGATCCTGAAATTGAGAAAGTAACTGAAAAAATTAGCGGGGTCTGGGAGCTGAAGAGTTTTCACAATTTTGTCTTTTAAAAAGTCACTCTCCTGACAGCTGTGGCAAGTCCAGAACAACATTTTTGATGAGCAAACACCAGATTATAATTGTTGAAATTCAAGGTTTGTATTTGAGGCTCTTAAGTTTCCTTACCATAAAAAAATAATTAAATGAATACATAAATAAATAAACAGGTAGTATGTATATTTTATTTATCACACTGTTATGTTATGCATTGTGATAAGCTCATCATCTTATTAGCATTTGCATGTGGTGTATAAATTCATGTGATTTATAAATGTGAAGATTAAACACACACAAAGAGAAGAAAAATAATTCATGTTAAAATGTCTTAGGGTAAAACAAAACAAAAAATCCTACCATTACTTACGCTAGGGAAGTCAACAGAGTCATCTTCATCTGAATCACACTCCCGCTCTTGATCTACAGACCACTACCCATCGGTCGAAGTACTTGCTTGCCCTCCATCTCCCATCACATCAACATCAGTAAAGCCTTCGAATGATGTCAAGTGTTGTACAAAGCTTTTATTACTGTTGTTGGCGTAGTTAATCACTTCATCATTGCACAAACTCAATATCACCAGAAATGGTAACTTTTTCATCCATCCATTTCCAAACTCCAACAGTTTTTTACATTTCCTCCTTTGTCTATTTCTCTTGCTGACTTTATCTCACTCGGTTTCAGCTTCCAAAGCATTTTTATCGGTTGAAGCAGGCATCGAGAAGATCAAGATGGCGATAGTGTCGCCAGCTTTCACCTCAATATCACCAGAAAGGGTAACTTTTTCTTCCATCCATTTGAAACTCCAACAGTTTTTTACATTTCCTCCTTTGTCTATTTCTCTTGCAGTGGCTATCTCACTTGGTTTCAGCTTCCGAAACATTTTTATCGGTTGAAGCAGGCGTCGAGAAAGATCAAGATGGTGCGCTATTCTCTCATGTACCAGAAATGTAGGTCTCAAACGGTTTAAAAATGAGAAAAGATTGATGACAATGAATAACGCATACAGGTGAAAACAGTGAAAGATAGCGCACTATTCTGGGCATTTACCGGAAATGTAGGTCTCAAATGGTTTGAAAATGAGACACTTTGAGGATGACCGTGTTTGAGAATATAGTTCGTCTGCTCGACGCGAGTGAATACACAGAAAACAAAACCTGACACACGCACCCCCCCCCCCCCCCCCAAAAAAAAAAACTTTTCTCAACGGATCTGCGCGAATCACAAGAGTGGACCCTGGAGCTTCAGAATTAACTGATTTCTGTTAATTAACGGACTTGCCTGGATACTTTTTCTTTAAGGGGGGACACGGCCTGCAGAATTTCATGAAAAATTTTCAGAAATTGAGTTTCGTGTTAAGCGCGGATTTGGAATCTACAACATCTCCGCTACACGTGTGTGCGATCGATTTTGCTGGCTTAGGTTTCAAAGTATTTTAAACCAATTTGTTTTGTAAGGTACCCACCGCTAGATTAAAAAAAAAGTACTAACCAGGAAGCCAAAATGCACAGATTTGAAAGCTTAGTTTCAGCATCTTCCTTCCAAAGAACGCCACATGTTTGGTATCGCATCGAAGCTTCATTTCCCGGCTTTACGTTGCAACTGTTTTCGGTACCGAAGAATAATTACCGAAGGCACACGAAGTACAAATCGGAGGGCAGTGCAAACCAATGGAAAGCTTCGAAATAACGGCCTGTCTCTCAGCTAGGCTCTGATTGGCCGCTTGTGTGCGTGATCACAGCGTGATCAGGCGGAAGTGGCTGGCGGAAACGGCCGAACCGTACTTCGACTGGCGGAAGTGGTAGACGGAAACGGCCGAACCGTACTTCGGCTGTTTCCGGCCTGAACGTCGGCCGCCGAAGCAAACATCGGTTCTTTCCGAAGTGTGCTTACAGCGCGCGAAAGTTCGCGCTATCTCGATCGAGACAATTCCACGGAAGATGCAGAAATGGACGGAAAAAGCAAGCCCAGAAAAGAAATTAAGTCGTGTCAACAGCCTCTGGAGGTTGTGATACAACAGCGATCGCGTTCTTATCTACAGACACGGCACTGAACGAAGCTGTTATCACGGCGGAAGTTGCCGTGATTACGCGATTCTTACAGAAAACGGGAATGTTTTGCTACAGGTGATGCTTTTCACCTAATTATTCTGATATTTTGAATTAAGATAATAAGTTGAAAGTTTGCTACAATGATAACAAATAAACGACACATTCAATGAGTTATGTTATTAAATTGTATCTGTTATGGTTCAGTTGTAGTTAACGTTTAATCTTTCTCAAACTTTAAAGTCAATTTTCTCATAATGTGGTTTTTATTTCAACGGTAGTGATTTTCTCCCCAAAAATAAAGTCACTTAGGATTGAGATAGCTTTCTGAAATTGTGTGTGTATATGTATGAATAAATACTGCATTCAATAAGACCAATCAGAAAGGTGTAGCTGAATTTGCTTAATTTTTGTAAAAATTTAATTATGTTATGCCCGGAGCACATTTTTTGGTTACTTTTTCTAAATTCCACTAAAATTAGTTAGAAGTGTTAGTAATCCACTTATTATATCTTATTGAATAATATAGACCTTCTTCTTTGTTTAAAATCATTGTTGATCATAAAAAGGTTATTAATTAAAATTTCACGGAGGGGAGAAAATTGGTATGTTTATTTTTCAGTTATTTTGCTATAACACATGAACAACTAAGTCTTCAGCAATAAAATTTTGTTTAAATATACCTTCCAGTGTGTTTGTATTCTGTATAAAATTTCATTAGTATAGCTTTCATATTTGCTGAGTTATGATTTATTTTCTATTAATCCGTTTTTGTAAGCCATGTCCCCCCTTAACCCTCCCACACCTCCAAAACACTGTCAGATGGAATGTAATGGAATGTTTGGGTCTCAAGGCCTGTCAGCCTTTTCAAGGCTTATTCATTGATCAAAACCCAACAGAATGAACTCATCAGAAATAATTGGGTGTACAGATCTGATGAAGGAGCTAAGCATAGCTACGGTCATTTGCCTGAAATTTTCATTCTGGCATAGAACAAATCTAACTTCATTTAGATTAAAAAGGCATTCCTAAATATCACTTTCACTTCCTAATTTGTTGACAAATGATCAACATTTGAGTGGCTCAAGCAGCTACATATCAGCCTTGCAGCCAAAATAGCAGCACATACCTCATCTCCTCTCGCCACCTATCTTCCTGCTCTTTGCGGCGGAAGAACTCCTCCTTCTGTGCCTGTCTGCGCAGCCTCTCCTCCTGCACCTTCCTGGCACGGATACTGGGTTTCACCTCCACTTGAAGATTTGGATCCACCTTTTTCTGCAAGCATAAAGGCCTGGTGTGAGAAGAGGCAAGCTGCAACAAATTCCTGCCATAAGGGGAGATTTACAGCAACTACAAAGAAACCTGGCATTAGCAGGACAGAAAGGTACACACAGGCTTTACAGACAAGAAAATGGGCAGCACAAGCAAGCTTTGCTCAAGTGGAGCTGGCGTGTGGGGTGTGTGCGCGCACACACACACATAGCCTTTTGAAAGAGGAGACTGCAACCCATACTAAAGGAGGACAAGAGAAAGGCAGAGTCTGGAATAAGGGGAGAAAGTTAGGCAGGTGAGAGGGGCACAGGGAGGGAGACGCGCACGCGCGCACACACACAAATACACACGTGCGCGAAGCCTAACATGCTGAGGCACAAATAAAAAGCAATGATAGGGGGGAAAACTTCATCCACTAGTTTCATGTCTCAGAAACTCATTTCACATGCAAGTTAAAGCCGGATTAGAAGTCACACTCCAAGTGGGGCTACTGCTCTTCTGCTACACATGTACAGTACTGAACAGATGGAATTTCAAACTGAAACAGCAACATATTTCAACAAGAAGGGCAAAGCCCACACGACTCGCATGCTGAGAGGTTGTGTTGTGAACTATGTACAGAGGTTGTGTTGTGAACTATGTACAGAGGATGTGTTGTGAACTATGTATAGAGGTTGTGCAACTCAACTCAGCGACAGAGTGAGCGGTAGTGACAAAATACTGAAATGAATGATAGTTTTGTGAACTTATGTGGTTGTGTTGTGAAGAAGCTGTCGGCCAACAAACAGTGACTGTCTCGTTGAACACAGAAAAGAATACCCAATGCGAGACAAAGGAGTTGTACATAGTTTACAGCACAATCACTGTCACTGTACATAGTTCACAAAACTATCATACATCTCAGTATTCTGTCACTACAGCTCACTCTGTCTGACAGCGTTTCCCTAACATGTCTACTGATGCATGGCAGTAGCATCAGTGGGTGTTTCTGTCATCTAACACTGTCTACGAAGGGTTGGCACTCAGACTGTGGCAGAAGTACTTCACCATGTTTGTCCTTCAAACTGAAGAAACTACAAATGTTGCAGATCCGCAACCTTGCCACCACAGCACTAAGGAAAGTGAAGGGGAAACAGCCTGGCTACACTGCTGGTCAGTTGTCAAAGGAGGGTGCCATGGAGAGCCTGTTCACTGAACGATTAGTTTGGCACCTGTGGCACCATATATGGACATGTAATCGGGTAGGCGCCTATGGCGCCCTTACCTGGCCTTCACATAAGTTTGGTGCCACCAGATCGATTTGTTTTCATGAAGGTGCCTGCGGCGCCTTCACCTAGTCTTGTTTACTGACCAGTTAGTTTGGCACCTGCCGCGCCACATATGGACATGAAATCAGGTAGGTGCCTATGGCACCTTTACCTGGTCTGGTCATGATATAAGTTTGGAGCCTATAAGTTTGGAGCCTGAGGCACTACCATCTAGATTTGTTTTCATGCAGGCACCTGTGGCGCCTTTACATGGCCTTATTTACTGACCAATTTGGTCACATTTCATACAGGTCAAAGTGACCTTGACCTTGATATGTGACCAAATGTGGCTAATGATGAAAGTGTGACATGTGCCCCACACAATTATGAAGTTTGAAACAGTTATCTTTCATAGTTCAGGGTCAAGGTCACTTCACAATATGTATACAATCCAACTTTGAAGAGATCCTGTGACCTTGACGCAAGGTCAACCAAACTGGTATCAAAAGATAGAGCTTACTTTGCCCTATATACCAAATATAGGTCAGGTATCCAATGTCAAAAACTTCAGAGAAAATTGGGAAAATGTGAAAAATGGCTGTTTTTTAGACAACATTTAAGGGGGGATACGGCAGTGCAAACTCACTATTTTCTTGATTTTCGTCGATGTTGGGATTATTGCAGATTTGAGTTGCATAACCATCCTACTAACCAGCACCGGTCTTTATAAGTGTGAAATGTGCTCGAAAATATTTATAAAATATTAAAATGTACACTACCTGTCACCGAAATAAATTGTTTCTTAGCTTTTTGGGGCTGACGGTGTCATTGTTTTCCACTTGACAACATACACGATCGAAGCTTGAATGCCGACATGTTTGGTATCATTTTGTAGCTCTTTCCATTAGGAGAATGCTGCAAGGGAGAGAACTCCTCTATACTAACTCATGATAGAGTGGTTGACCTCAATAGGAGAGCCTATTTTGCGGGAGAACAAAGGAAATGGTCACGTGGGCCAATCAGAAGCTTAGGATTCCTCCCACAATTCTCCACTGCATGACGACAACATGGCGCCTCAGGTTGATTGCAGAATCTACTCGTAACTCTTCGCGTGTATTATTATTGTGATTTTGGTGCACTGAAGAAGCCAAATGCCGAGGAAAGGAAAACTAGTTAGAAGCAGGCAGTTAGAAGCTGCCAGGGCTGCAAAACGGCAGGATCTACCTCCTGCACCGATGTCAACGGATTCTCCGCGGCACGATCGATCGGTTATTTCGACTCCTGCACCGATGTCAACTGATTCTCCACGGCACGAGCAATCAGTTATTTCACCTCCTGCACCGATGTCAACAACAGATTCTCCAGTCCCATCCACTTCGTCGACTGATTGTGCAACTCAAGAACCGTTTCCATCCACTTCCCAAGCTGGAATTAGTGAATCAACTTCGGTTTCTGCATCTCGGAAGAAATTGGACATAGCAGCAAGCAGAAGTGCAGACACTGCCTGTGGAGATGCTCAGTCTCAGAAGTGGCTGATTTCCCACGTGGATCAGTTGACGAAACTGCTGGCACAAGTTCCTTGCCCAGAATGTTTTGAAAATGAACTGGAAGTAGGCATCTGTGAAGGTGGAAATCAAGGATTTTCCACTAAATTGGAGCTCCTGTGTCACAAATGCGGCTTCAGAGCCGATGAACTGAGTTCTCCAAGAGTGGGAGGGTCCACAAAGAAGAACGTGGCATTTGAAGTCAACAGACTGATGACTCTGTTTAGTCATGAGGTTGGGACAGGCCATCGGGTTCTAGAGAAATTCAGCACCATCTTCGGATTGCCAGGAATGCACAAGAAGACCTTCCAGCGCCACGACCGGCTACTGACAGGTAAGAAAAACAATCATCTTGCTCAATTAAATTCCTTACATTGATCTGTGTATAATTATTGGTATTTTGTCGCGTTCTGACATGATTCTAAATCCATGAATACTGCTTCCTATGAATTGATTATTGCAGTCATCTAAGCTTTGTTTTCAGTTAGTATTTATGAATATGATCATATATTTAGTCCATGTCTTGCAATTTGCAGAAGTTGAAGTTCAGGAGGGTGCAGAGGTCCTGGAGCGTGCTGCTGCTGCTGTCAGAGAGGCCTACTCAGCAACTGATGCAGACCTTCAGGAGAGCCTTGGTGGAGGAGAGATTCCCATCATAGACATTAGTGTATCTTATGATGGGACCTGGCACAAAAGAGTCATTGTGCTGATAAGCATTTATTTTGCATTTTGTCCAACTCGGTTTTGAAGTGTCTGTAATTTTTTATAAATAGTTTCAGGAAAGATTTTGTCTAGATATTAGCTGTGGAGGTTGTTCAAGTTTCATAATGAGGGGCCAGCAATGCCATATGACTGGAGAAGTTTGATTATTGAATACTAGGACATTGAATCTTTTTCCCTTGATTTCTCAAAATACGGTTTTTGCTATATTTGAAAATACAAGGGAAAAAAGGGGACATGATACAGCCCTGAAATTTACAGGTCTTATTCTTTCTTATGTTTCCTTCATTATTACAGAATAATATTGAGATTTTCATGCATGAATCTGCTGTATTTATTCATCCAGTTGATTTCTTCAGTCTAATCAGTCATTGTGCTGATAAGCATTTATTTTGCGTTTTGTCCAACTCGGTTTTATAGTGTCTGTAATTTTTTATAAATAGTTTCAGGAAAGATTTTGTCTAGATATTAGCTGTGGAGGTTGTTCATATGTTTCAAAATGAGGGGCCAGCAATGCCATATGACTGAGGAAGTTTGATTATTGAATACTAAGACATTGAATCTTGTTTTCCTTGATTTCTCAAAATACGGTTTTTGCTATATTTGAAAATACAAGGAAAAAAAGGGAAGCATGATACAGCCCTGCAATTTACAGGTCTTATTCTTTCTTATGTTTCCTTCATTCTTACAGAAGAATATTGATATTTTCCCATTCTTCTTGTTGTAATTGTCTAAAATGTGTCTGGGAAACAGGGTTTTCACGGCATAGCTTATGGGATAGTGGACCTCAAATTCAGAAAATTGGTTAGACTGCATAGAAATTGATGCCCTTCTGTAAAAAGTTTGAGTTGATGTGTATCTTGCTGAATAAAATAAATGGTGTAGTTATGAGTTGTAGTTTTTGAGTTTTGTATTTTTAAATATATTGCATGTGGCGGCCATCTTGGAAGGTTTCCATGGCAACAGAAGGTTTAAAAATTTTTAGCTTCACAGTTTTTAATACCCAACATGTGTACCTTTGATATGAAAATAATTATGTATTTAGAAAAGAACTGCTTTACTCCAGCCCTATAGGCACTGCCATATCCCCCCTTAAGGCCCATGCGACCTTGACCTTGAAGCAAGGTCGAGTCACTGTGTATGTTTTTTGAGGCCTTGTCATCATACACCATCATGCCACATTTGGTGTTAATAGATTTAACAGTGTCCGAGAAAAGTCAAACGTTAAAGTTTTTTTACGAACAGGACGGACGACACAGGTGAGTACATACTCACTTTTGCTTTGCATGCGAGTCAAAAAGCGTACATGAATATATTCCTGATAGATTTACCTCCACTGACTAGCTCAACAATAACATAGGTTTTGCTGTATTGACTTCTTCTCAGTCATACGGCAACTAATAACCAAGCTATCAAATACACTGTTCCTCATAGCGTGCCATAGTATAAAAAAATTCAGACTGACGGAGTGCCAGTCCCATTTTTCAGCTACTGGGCTTATGCTCTGTATGTTAATCTCTCACTAAGGTCACTAGCTACTGGTTAAGAACCTATTTCTATCAAACAGTGAGAGCAGAGTACACATTAGAGCTGGTCCGCCATCATTACCAGTGTACTGTGAGTGTGCTTTTCTTGTTATTACAGCACTCCAAGGGTCAAGTCTGATTCACACTAATAACCAGGCTACTATCAAGTGCTCCAAGCTTTCAATTTATGATCTACTCAAGTCTTGAGAAGGACCAATTCAGCCACGAGGAAAGCAATACCTTATACTGCAGTCTATGCCTTCTTCCCTTGAGGTGCATTTCTTTGGCATTGGGATCATTGAACTTGCACTCGCACAGCTTGCAGTTGAAGCTGATAGTCTTGCCTTGTTCATTCTTCACCTCATCAATGTACTCGTGGCCTGAAAAGCAAAGCATGGCAGTTTAGATGGATGGCGTTACAATCAGCGCAGACATTAAGCACATCGTAAGCCTAGACTGAAACAACTATGATCAGTTAATTCCTACTCAGAACATGGCAGCAGCACACACAAATAAACCTAATCTGCTTCGACCAAGGCCACTGCTCAAGCAACATATCTCGGCCTAAAGACGAAGAGAAGAAGCACTGTCAATGGAAAATGTCACTCTCCTTTGAGAGGACCTCTGGCCTATCAAATAAAATTTCAATTGTGTCTCTCTCTATCTCTCTGTGTTTATGCTTTCTCTACTTACTGAACTTATTCACAACCTTTATCTAAACACTGTGCAAGAACAACGATCTGAAGATTGTTTCTGATGAACGTCATTCAGCTTCCAGCTCATATCAGGTTCTACTGAAGCCCCTGATGTGAGCTGAGACAGCCAGCCATCGCCATTATTATGTGGAGGAATCGTTACGAAATCACAAATTAGTGTTTTTGTTTTTGTTTTTATTTTGGGGTCTATTTCCATTTATATTTACTTGTAATTATGCTAACAGATCCATACAATATAATAGAAGTAGGAATTTCTTTTAACATATCAACCGTGTCATGTGTCATTTTCTCTAAAACCTTACAAGACTGGGGCTTGTAGTTGTGAAATTCCTTATAGGACATTCATTAAGAGTTAACTAAGGCAGTCCGGTTACAAGCTGGTACAAACTTTCACACAAGCTACAAGGAATCATGTGTTCCAAATGACCAGACTAAAAATGCACTAGGTCTATCACGCCTGAACCATACTTGATTAATACAATGGAAGACCTCATTCATTTTGGGGAGGGAGGGAGGGAGGGAGGGAGGGAGGGAGGGAGGGAGGGAGGGAGGGAGGGAGGGAGGGAGGGAGGGAGGGAGGGAGGGAGGGAGGGAGGGAGGGACAGAGAGAGAGAGAGAGAGAGAGAGAGAGAGAGAGAGAGAGAGAGAGAGAGAGAGAGAGAGAGAGAGAGAGAGAGAGAGAGAGAGAGAGAGAGACACACAGAGACACAGAGACAGAGAGAGACAGAGACAGAGAATGTCATCAGGGAGATTAGACAATCTTGCAAATGTTGGGACTTCACTTACCAACAGGGTTGACATCCTTTTCACCAAGGATGTTCAGCTTTTCTTCCGAGTCGCTCAACTTGGCTGCAAGAAAAAGGCACAAGAAAGAAGCCATTATTTTGTCACATAACAGATCAAAATTGTAATCAGGCTCCACACAGTTTTTATAAACAGCATTAATTATACAAAGCCTTGGGCAAATACAGGGCACCAGAATAGCATGGACTTGGTGCCGATGAGAAGCAGAGAGGTGAGAAAATGGAAGATGAAGGCTCACCCTCAGAGCTGGAGGGGCTGATGTCTGTCTTCAGAGTCTCCACTTTCACCTCCTCCGTCTTGGTCCCTGTTGTCTTGAGCTGAGTGCCTCCTGCACACGAGTCAAAGTCAGGGTGGCACAAGACAAGGTTCACATGCACGAAGCACAAGAATCAAGTGTTTTCATAATAAGAGCTTCCATCCAGATTTAACAGAAAAGCTTCCACATATAGACCACACTAGTGGACTCATCCAAGGAGAGAGGTGTGTAAAGACGGCCAAGCTGGCGGGCCATACAAGCTAGCAAGCAACAGCATCAGACTGCCAAGCGATCTTGGTTGGTTAATTCTCATTTAATTTGCAGTGATTCATACACAGAATGACATAAGAATCCGATGAATCGATTAATTATTAAACAAGAAGGGCAGAGCCCATACGACTCACATGCTTGACATTGACCTTTACATGACCTTGACCTTCAGGTAACCTTCAAGGTCAAACAACTAAACCTACCAATGACATCATACACTAAGAAATGATTTACACATTTTCCCTACCAAAATACATGTGACCTTGACCCCAGGTCAAGGTCATCCAAGGTCATGCAACACAAAGCTGTTAATTCAAGACATAGGAAGCACAATGGTGCTTATTGGCACTTTCTACCATGAGATATGGTTACTTTTAGTGGTTCACTACCCCATTTGGTCATATTTCATAAGGGTCAAAGTGACCTTGACCTTGATGATATGTGACCAAATGTGTCTCATGATGAAAGTATAACATGTACTACAATGTTATGAAGTTTGGAAGAGTTATCTTCCATAGTTCAGGGTCAAGGTCACTTCAAAATATGTATACAATCCAACTTTAAAGAGCTTCTGTGACCTTGACTTTGAAGCAAGGTCAAGTCACTATGTATATTTTTTGATGCCTTGTCATCCTACACCATCATGCCAAATTGGGTGTTGATAGACTAATAGTCTCCGAGAAAAATCCAATGTTAAAGGTTTTTTACGGATGACAGGACGCACAGACGCCGAGACGGATGACACGGGTGACCTAGTATGAAAGTATAACATGTGTACTACAATGTTATGAAGTTTGGAAGAGTTATCTTCCATAGTTCAGGGTCAAGGTCACTTCAAAATATGTATACAATGTAACTTTAAAGAGCTCCTGTGACCTTGACCTTGAAGCAAGGACAATCAAACTGGTATCAAAAGATAGGGATTGCTTTGCGCTATACACCAAATATAGGTCAGGTATCCAATCTCAAAAACTTCAGAGAAAATTGGGAAAATGTGAAAAATGGCTGTTTTTTAGACAACATTTACGGCCCCTGCGACCTTGACCTTGAAGCAAGGTCAAGTCACTATGTATGTTTTTTGAGGCCTTGTCATCATACACCATCATGCCAAATTGGGTGTTGATAGACTTAATAGTCTCCGAGAAAAATCCAACGTAAAAGTTTGTTATGGACGACACAACACCTGGACGCCCGGACGGACAAAACGGGTGAGTACAAAGACTCACTTTTGCTTCGCATGCGAGTCAAATATGGTAAAAACGCAGCTAATCAGACATTGTCCCACCATATTGTTTACCACCAGCTTGGTTGTCTTTCTCACACCCCTCTCCTTAGACGAGTCCACTCATGTGGCCCATTTATGGAAGCTTTTCGGATTAAACTTTCTCTTCAGTTATACAAAGATCGAAGTGACTGGAGAGTATGTACTTTTATCATTCAAAATCATCTAGGAAGCACACACTTTTATAAAGCAAGACCTCAGACTGCATAAATGTTTTCCCTTCAAGCGTCTCAGGCAATGTACATCATTTCCTCTCACACACACACACACACACACACACACACACACACACACACACACACACACACACACACACACAGTCAGCTTATACTTTCAATTTCAATAGAGATCTATACACACTGTGCAGTCTTTCAAAGAGACCCATGTAGATAGTACATACCAACAAAGGTGATTTTGGGGGTGGACATTATCTTCTTGGCACCCTGCTGTGTGGTGGCAGCAATGGTGGGGCGGGCCACAGTGGGTGCCTTGGCTGCTGGAGAGGTGGTAGCAGCAGCTGCAGTGGCCGAAGTGGTCACCTTGGTGGCAGTGCTGGTGGCAGTGTTGAACACCACAGGCTCTGAGGAAGGAATGGGCTTGCCCAGCTTTGTGTGCAGCTTCACCACCTGCAGAAAGGCAAAGGGCGAATTAGTGGTGATCACACAGGCAGACCTAGACAAAAGCAAGCTTTCTGTAGACTGGCAGTTTTTTTAAAATAATTTAATAGGTCTAACTGTTCTTGAGCATGCTCACAAGCCAAACAATGCAAATTGTATTTACCCTAATTGTCAAGTAATAACAAAACAATACAGCACTAACTGGCAAATTAAGAGACTTTTTTTTTAAAGCACCACCTCATTTCTATTTATCATAGCTCCTAAGCTATACAATTTACACAATCATAATGAATTGATTAAATGTTCAGAAATGAACAAACATAAACCAAACTTTGGACTTACTCATTTCAGTCTACATTTATTAAATGTTTAAATTATAAAATATTACAATTTTCTACATTTTTAATTGCCAGGCACATTTAATACTATAATTTGAATAAATTCCAAAAAGATTTTTTTCCCACGATCGTTTCATTATCTGACTATAAAAAACAAATTATTTCACGTGCATTTTTTTCTTCGCTATAATACATGATTAGGGGACCACAATACGTTTAACAAGAAGGGCAAAGCCCATACGACTCACATGCTTGACCTTGACCTTTACATGACATTGACCTTCAGGTGACCTTCAAGGTCAAGGTCAAACAACTAAACCTACCAATGACATCATACACTAAGAAATGCTTTACACTTTTTTCCTACCAAAATACATGTGACCTTGACCCAAGGTCAAGGTCATCCAAGGTCATGCAACACAAGCTGTTAATTCAAGACATAGGAAGCACAATGGTGCTTATTGGCACTTTCTACCATGACATATGGTCACTTTTAGTGGTTCATACCCCATTTTGGTCACATTTCATAAGGGTCAAAGTGACCTTGACCTTGATGATATGTGACCAAATGTGTCTCATGATGAAAGTATAACATGTGCCCCACATAATTGTTAAGTTTGAAACAGTTATCTTCCATAGTTCAGGGTCAAGGTCACTTCAAAATATGTATACAATCCAACTTTGAAGAGCTCCTGTGACCTTGACCTTGAAGCAAGGTCAATCAAACTGGTATCAAAAGATAGGGCTTACTTTGCCCTATATACCATAAATAGGTGAGGTATCCAATCTCAAAAACTTTAGAGAAAATTGAGAAAATGTGAAACATGACTGTTTTTTAGACAACATTTATGGCCCCTGCGACCTTGACCTTGAAGCAAGGACAAGTCACTGTGTATGTTTTTTGAGGCCTTGTCATCATACACCATCATGCCAAATTGGGTGTTGATAGACTTAATAGTCTCCGAGAAAAATCCAACGTTAAAGTTTTTCACGGACGCCCGGACGCCCGGACGCCCGGACGGACGACACGGGTGAGTACATAGACTCACTTTTGCTTCGCATGTGAGTCAAAAACTAGGTTAGGGTAGTTTTTGCACACCTCACAGTTGCGAGTGCTGTGATGGATCAACAGTTCAGTTTTCTGTTGGGGTACAAATTGGTTTGCTCCACCATCACATCTAGCATAGAAGCATCCAAGAAAAGTATGAAGAAATCCAGAAGCAGGATTTTCAGGCAAGCCCACACAAAGCTTCAACTCAAAGCTCCCTCCACCCACTGTTTACATCCTCCAATGTTTCAATCGGTGGGTGCCCATTTGCATTTTGATCACTAACACAGAACTCATCCACTGAAAGTTCCATGTGCGAATCATGTATCTTATCAATGAAGACAACAGATAGAGCATCTGGCACATATCAGTACGAAACTACCACGCAACATTGCAACATATTGAAGGGGGTACATGGCGTAGAAAAACCAGGCAATATTTAAAAGATTCATTGCTCAACAAATATTAATGCTATGCTGTGTGAATGAAAATTTCAATCAATACACACTACAATGAATATTTATACTAATTTCATTGTTTCAGATTGAGTTAGTCATGAGTTCTGCTTATCACTTTCATCCAGTTTCAACACTTCAGGGGCTAAATCATTACCTCTGTAAAAATAAATAAATAAATAAATAAATAAATAAATAAATAAATAAATAAATAAATAAATAAATAAATAAATAAATAAATAAATAAATAAATAAATAAATAAATAAATAAATAAATAAATAGATAAATAGATAAAAAAAAAAAAAAAATAAATAAATAAATAAATAAATTTAAAATACCACTTAAAAACATTTTCTAAAACTCTTAACGTCCTGTGCCACTCCTAACTGCTCCTGAGCGCGATTCATGCGTTAGACACCAAGGGAGATTACTCAGGCGGGAAGCTCTCTGAAGGAAATTACTACACTACATCTGCTTTGTTAAATTTTTACAAAAATTAAGCAAATTTAGCTACACCTTTCTGATTAGTCTTATTGAATGCAATATTTATTCATAAATATACACACACAATTTCAGAAAGCTATCTCAATCCTAAGTGACTTTATTTTTGGGGAGAAAATCACTACCGTAGAAAAAAAAACCACATTATGAGAAAATTGACTTTAAAGTTTGAGAAAGATTAAACGTTAACTACAACTGAACCATAACAGATACAATTTAATAACATAACTCATTGAATGTGTCGTTTATTTGTTATCATTGTAGCAAACTTTCAACTTATTATCTTAATTCAAAATATCAGGATAATTAGGTGAAAAGTATCACCTGTAGCAAAACATTCCCGTTTTCTGTAAGAATCGCGTAATCACGGCAACTTCCGCCGTGAAAACAGCTTCGTTCAGTGCCGTGTCTGTAGATGAGAACGCGATCGCTGTTGTATCACAACCTCCAGAGGCTGTTGACACGACTTAATTTCTTTTCTGGGCTTGCTTTTTCCGTCCATTTCTGCATCTTCCGTGGAATTGTCTCGATCGAGATAGCGCGAACTTTCGCGCGCTGTAAGCACACTTCGGAAAGAACCGATGTTTGCTTCGGCGGCCGACGTTCAGGCCGGAAACAGCCGAAGTACGGTTCGGCCGTTTCCGCCTACCACTTCCGCCAGTCGAAGTACGGTTCGG
This sequence comes from Theodoxus fluviatilis, assembly GCA_034096865.1. Taxonomy (NCBI): domain Eukaryota; kingdom Metazoa; phylum Mollusca; class Gastropoda; order Cycloneritida; family Neritidae; genus Theodoxus; species Theodoxus fluviatilis. Next base: position 60,328 of record JAWQFJ010000305.1, on the reverse strand, counting down.
CCGTTTCCGCCAGCCACTTCCGCCTGATCACGCTGTGATCACGCACACAAGCGGCCAATCAGAGCCTAGCTGAGAGACAGGCCGTTATTTCGAAGCTTTCCATTGGTTTGCACTGACCTCCGATTTGTACTTCGTGTGCCTTCGGTAATTATTCTTCGGTACCGGAAACAGTTGCAACGTAAAGCCGGGAAATGAAGCTTCGATGCGATACCAAACATGTGGCGTTCTTTGGAAGGAAGATGCTGAAACTAAGCTTTCAAATCTGTGCATTTTGGCTTCCTGGTTAGTACTTTTTTTCAAATCTAGCGGTGGGTACCTTACAAAACAAATTGGTTTAAAATACTTTGAAACCTAAGCCAGCAAAATCGATCGCACACACGTGTAGCGGAGATGTTGTAGATTCCAAATCCGCGCTTAACACGAAACTCAATTTCTGAAAATTTTTCATGAAATTCTGCAGGCCGTGTCCCCCCTTAACATATCAACCATGTTGTGTCATTTTCTCAGAAACCTTACTGGACTGGGGCTTGTAGTTGTGAAATTCCTTATAGGACGTTAAGAGTTAATCTATGCCGTGTGCCTTCTTCAAGTCATGTCAACCACACTGCCATGGCACTGGTCTACTGTGGGCCTACACACACACCAAGGCAGCAGTAGAATCATTATAGGTGTCCTAGGCTGCCAACACATTCAGAATGATAGGTCTCACACTTTCTCAACTTTTACTGTCAAAAGCAAGCGAACATTACAACAGCAATGGAGTCCAGGAGAGGACTGCCCCCACCTTTTGATGCTTGGCACCACGGATGTGGGCGGAGTAGGCATCAGAGCCAGTGCAGGTGACATCACAAAGCTCACAGCGGAGCTGGTTGTGTCCCCGGCCTCCAGGCTGGCTGCTTCCACCCTTCAGAGCCTGCTCCTTCTTTTTGTGCTTCTGCCCTTCCAGGTGTTCCCTGTATGTCTGCCAGAAACAACAGTAGTCAGTTTCACAACTGATCAGGAGCAGCCGTGCAGCATTTCAAGATGTTACCAGATGAATTTACTATATGAATGCAAAATCCTTACATTGTAATGTGACAAACTATTTATCAATATTCATCCAATAACTTTCACAAAAGATTAGAGCCACCTGTGTGTGTGTGTGAGAGTGTTTGTGTGTGATAATGTTCCTACCAGCCTCACTCAAGAGCCTTCAGCTAATGACTAACAGTAATGACTAACAGTAGGTGCAAATAAAAAACATCCTGGTCTACCTGAGGCCCAGCACAGCTGATTTTGCAGACGTCGCAATAGTGAAGCTGCGGCTGCTTGGGTGGACCCTTGGGCTTGGGCTTGAACTGACTGCCTGTCTTCTTCATGGCCCAGGTGCCGGCAGCTGGCTTGACTGCCTGTTGCTGGTAGTAGGAGGTGGCTGCAGTATACAGAGCGGCATCATAGCCTGAAAATCACGATGCAGACCAATGGGCAACAGAACCCTCAACAGCCCTAGCACACATCAAGCAGCCCTAGCTTCTAAGGATTCGTGCTGTGCTTCCAGCATTAACGGACAACATCACAGAAACAGGAAAATTAATTGTGTACAGCATATCAACACCTGCTCCAGTTTCAAAAGAGCATATAACCAAATGAATAGTTTATTTATATTTTACCATATTACTAAGACTTGTGGAAAGGCTACTGCAAACAATATTTTAAGAACTTCCCAGAATATGATCTACATGGCAATGCACTGTCATCTTGATGTACATCTAGTTTAACAGATTCTGAATTAAGCAAACCAATCCTGCTCCAAAGGTTATTCTCTCTTGAACACCTGTGTCTTATTTTTCACAAGTTCAAATCAAAGCATTTAACAGCAGTTTTGCATTGTATCACACAACAGCTCTCTAGAGCAATGCCGAGATTGAGGACGAGCCCTTACCGGAAAAGGAAGCCTGGGTGGTATTGGTTGCGTAGGTGGGCTGGTAGGTAGTTACTGGGACAGCAGGTGTGGAGGTGGCTGTGTAGACATAGGTAGCTCCTGTGGTTGTCACCTGCACAGCAGGGGCCTTGGGGGTCTGTCGCTGTGTAGTGTAGGTGGAGCTGCTGGTGTAGGCCGGTTTGGCAGCTAGAGGCAACATACCATCACAGGCTGGCATGAGCATTGAAATGGCTGTCTCATTGTAGGCTGGACAGACAGCTACAGGCAACATGCCCTCACAGGCTGGCATGTTCATGGGATATGCTGACTCAAATCCTGGTACAAAATGCGACCAATTCAGAAACGCATTCACAGTATATAAACAACATGTATCAACGTCTGCATTTCACTCATCCAACACAAGAAAGCAAACAAGAATAACTACCCAGAGTTGACTCTACCACTTCTGAGATAAGTAGCCACAGCTTACACCGATTTAATGCATTCGAGTGAATCCATGAGTAAACCCTCCTCAGCACCTAGTCACAACTAAATTCCAACATGACAATTTCACGTTCTCACACAAGCAGCCAGTCGTCATTTCACTATTCAGCATATGGCACTCAGTGCTGCATACCACATCTAGTCTTTTATCGCATTTGACGGTGGTGTGCCTCCAACGCATAGACTAAAATAGCTATTGACATCACATGATTACTGCTAGACATGCTGATAGCAGAATCAAAATGCCTTCATTCAGCGTTTACAGAATGAATATCGAGCTAGTAGGAGTGGAGAAATAAATTTTTATCCGTTAGGTTTTGAAAAAAAGTGTATTTGTCGCCGAAAACCTGCGTGGCATTTGATAGTACTCCACTCTGATCGCTGTTTTAAAAATAGTCATTGATATCACATGACAGACGCTGGGCATGCTGGAAAGCTTAGTGTATCCGCTTTCTTTCAGCACTTACAGATCAAAAATCGAGCAAGTAGGAGCTGAAATATTTATTTTTTTTCACTTGAGTTTTGAAAAAAGAAATCGGGTTGTTGGTCGAACATCGGTATTAAATTTGGTGGAGCATACTTCCATCGCATTTCCTACAATTATCCCGGATATGACGTGGCAGATACTAAGCATTCTGGGTAGCCAAATAAACACACTTCCTTCCCACGTTTACGGAGTGAAAATCGTGTAATTACAAGCGGAGAAACAATCGTTTTTGTGGAGAGATCTGATCTCGCGCAACATGGCTGACGATCATGCAGCGATCCGTGAAGGGAGTGATATCGAAGCTGATTCAGATGAGGAGTTCGAAGCACTTTCGGGAGACTACTGTAGCGATCGTTTGGGTGAAGAACAGTCGCAGGAGTGGTTTGAGTTTCTGGAGGAATAGGATGTCGAAGAGGAGTTCGAAGGATTCCAGGGAGAGTGGAAGTATGAGAACTTTAGACCATGCCTCCGCCATGATTTTTGTCGAAACCAGCTTTATCCCCCTGCATACGACTCACATGCTTGACCTTTACATGACCTTGACCTTTACATGACCTTGACCTTCGGGTTACCTTCAATGTCAAACAACTAAACCTAGCAATGACATCATACACTAAGAACTGCTTTACACATTTTTCCTACCAAAATACATGTGACCTTGACCCAAGGTCAAGGTCATGCAACACAAAGCTGTTAATTCAAGACATAGGAAGCACAATGGTGCTTATTGCCACTTTCTACCATGAGATATAGTCACTTTTAGTGGTTCACTACCCCATTTTGGTCACATTTCATAAGGGTCAAAGTGACCTTGACCTTGATGATATTTGACCAAATGTGTCTCATGATGATAGTATAACATGTGCCCCACATAATTATTAAGTTTGAAACAGTTATCTTCCATAGTTCAGGGTCAAGGTCACTTCAAAATATGTATACAATCCAACTTTGAAGAGCTCCTGTGACCTTGACCTTGAAGCAAGGTCAACCAAACTGGTATCAAAAGATAGGGCTTGTGTTGACCTATATACCACTTGTAGCTAAGGTCGCCATTCTCAATAACGTGGGAGAAAATTGGGAAAATGTGAAAAATGGCTATTTTTTAGACAACATTTATGGCCCCTGCGACCTTGACCTTGAAGCAAGGTTAAGTCACTATGTGTGTTTTTTGAGGTCTTATCATACACCATCATGCCACATTTGGTATTGATAGACTTAATAGTCTCCGAGAAAATTCCAACGTTAAAGTTTTCGGACGCCCGAAACGGGTAAGTACATAGACTCACTTTTGCTTTGCATGTGAGTCAAAAATAGACTTTAGTCTTTCCAACTGTGTACATTGCTATTGTGATGCCTAAATTGTTTTTAACCTTTAGAGTGCCGCCGGCGCATTGATGCGCCACAGCGTACATTCCCCAGATGTCCGCGGGCGCATCAGTGCGCCAAGCGATAGTGACGTGCTCTGTGGACTTGCCTAACGCTGCCATCGAGTCATGCTGTTCTAAAAAAATCAGTCTCGTGCAGTGATCAAGTGGCAACGAGATCAGCCATTTTGGCAATTGAGAGAACGTGCAGCGAATTTTTTCACGAAGTTGCGTCTTCGTCGTTTGTGAACGTAACTTTTTTCTTTGCCAGTATGGCGACTGACAAAGAAGTTGAAGCGCTTGGAGACTTATATTTCGATTCTGACTCTCAGAATATGAATTCGAAGGCTTTACTGACATTGATCTGATGGGAGACGGAGGGATAAAGAGGCAAGCACGTGCTTCGACGACGTGTTGTGGTCTGCTGATCGAGAGGAGCGGGAGCTTGATTCCGATGAAAATGACTCGGCATACTTCCCTAGCGTATGTAATTGTATGATTTTTTTGTTTTACCCTTAAAAATTTACAGATGTATTTCCAAGTAATCAAAAGCTGTTGTAGTCTTGAATAAATAGAGCAGTGTAGGAAAACACAGTGCTTCGACGGATGTCATGTGTTGTGGTCTGTAGATCGAGAGGAGCGGGAGCTTGATTCAGATGAAAATGACTCGGCTGACTTCCCTAGCGTAAGTAATTGTAGGATTTTTTTGTTTTAGTTTTACCCTAAAACATTTTCAGATGTATCTCCATTACTTGGAGACTATGCACTTTTGCATTTTCATCAAAAGCTGTTGTATTCTTGAATAGAGCAGTGTAGGAAAACACAGTGAATTTGTTGTTTTTGTTGTTGTCTGTGTTCCATGATTTTTTAGCAGCTGAAAAAAAAAACATTCTATGGCATTTTCATAAATTGCACAATGTAGGCCATCCATTTTTCTACTCACCCTCCAAAAATCTACTTCAAAGCTTGAATAGGTAATAAATGATGCTTTTTTAAGTAAAAATGGTGTCGAATTTGACCACACATAATAAAATTTGTGGCTCTGGGGTAAAACAATGACAAAAATTGGCGGCGCCCTAAAGGTTAAGTTACAGAGTAAAAGGTCAAGTCACTATGTATGTTTTTTGAGGCCTTGTCATCATACACCATCATGCCAAATTGGGTGTTGATAGACTTAATAGTCTCCGAGAAAAATCCAACGTTAAAGTTTTTCACGGACGCCCGGACGCCTGGACGGACGAGTACATAGACTCACTTTTGCTTCGCATGTGAGTCAAAAATTGGCGGCGCCCTAAAGGTTAAGTTACAGAGTAAAATTTAGTATAACTGGATTAAGAAAAAAAACTCTATCCAGGTAAACTGAAACAAACACTTAATTCTAAAAGCCAACAAGAAGGGCAAAACCCATACGACTCACACGCTTGACCTTGACCTTTATTTGACCTTCGTGTGACCTTCAAGGTCAAGGTCAAACAACTAAACCTACCAATGACATCATACACTAAGAAATGCTTTACACATTTTTCCTACCAAAATACATGTGACCTTGACCCAAGGTCAAGGTCATCCAAGGTCGAGCAACACAAAGCTGTTAATTCAAGACATAGGAAGCACAATGGTGCTTATTGGCACTTTCTACCATGAGATATAGTCACTTTTAGTGGTTCACTACCCCATTTTGGTCACATTTCATAAGGGTCAAAGTGACCTTGACCTTGATGATATGTGACCAAATGTGTCTCATGATGAAAGCATAACATGTGCCCCACATAATTATTAAGTTTGAAACAGTTATCTTCCATAGTTCAGGGTCAAGGTCACTTCAAAATATGTATACAATCCAACTTTGAAGAGCTCCTGTGACCTTGACCTTGAAGCAAGGTCAACCAAACTGGTATCAAAAGATAGGGCTTGCGTTGACCTATATACCACTTGTAGCTAAGGTCGCCATTCTCAATAACGTGGGAGAAAATTGGGAAAATGTGAAAAATGACTGTTTTTGAGACCACATTTATGGCTCCTGTGACCTTGACCTTGAAGCAAGGTCAAGTCACTATGTATGTTTTTTGAGGCCTTGTCATCATACACCATCATGCCACATTTGGTGTTGATAGACTTAATAGTCTCCGAGAAAAATCCAACGTTTAAGTTTTTTACGCCCGGACGGACGGACGGACGACACGGCTCAGTACATACTCACTTTTGCTTCGCATGTGAGTCAAAAATCACTTTGGAATACTTATTTGAAGATGCTCAAAGTAATTTTTCAAACAAAACAAAACATTTTGAAATTCTTATCAACATTTCCATTAAATTAAAACACAGAATGACCCATGTGCATCGTTTCGTGGCAGCATCCATTTTGACTTTTCGGAGAGAATATAAAACATCCGATTCAATGATTAGTTACGCCTCCTTGGGCATTATCTTCTATACCATTTTCCCGTCTTGAACATTTCTTGAACATTTCAACTGTGATACGAACAATTTCACACAATTGTACAACGTAACATGATTTGAACTGGTACCGGTGATTGTGATTTATTTGATTGGCAGAATGTCTGATGACAGTAGTATGCATCATTCTTTAGTCTTGAGAAAGGAGGCACAATGATCTCATACACAATAGCCCACACATTTTACTGTGCATTTACACTGACATCAGTAACCAATGCTTCAGATTGTTGGCGCGCCCGCGCCATTGGCGCATATTTTATCAGAATGGCGCGTTACTTTCAATGTGTATGCGCCAGCCGGGCGCGTCATAAAAATCACCAACTTGTATCAATCCTCGGTCTGTCTGTACCACTAAGCCACACCAAGCACATGTGGCCACACCACGGAGTACCAAAACCGACGCCAAATTGCATCGCTCTGTGTGATTGGCTAACAGCCAGCAGACAACCAATCAGCGAACATCTATCAGTTTACCTTGCACAGACTCGCTCACGTGTGTGGAATCAATATGCCACCGAAGAAAAGGCTTAGAAAAGAAACTGAAGAAAACCAACGTCAGTTGACGTTGTCTTCAATGTTTTGCAAGAATAAAGCAAGCTGTAACTGTTTAGTTTTTATCTCTTACTAGCTGTCAGTTGACGTTGTCTTCAATGTTTTGCAAGAATAAAGCAAGCTGTAACTGTTTAGTTTTTATCTCTTACTAGCTGAAAATTGAAGCGATCGTTTTTTCTCTCCCTTCTCCCAGATCAGCCAGCGGGCACGTGTTTTCCCCACGCCCCTTCCAACTCCTGCCTCCCGCACTCCAACCTTTCTCCCCCTTCCCTCTTCTCTTAGATGTCGGCAAGGCGGTATGTGTATCCCCCTCCCTTTCCTCCCCCACCTCCATCGTTTAGTGGGTTAGTGATCTAGCAAGTTCAGAACTGAACTGAACTGAACTGAACTGATCTAGCAAACTGTCGTCTCTAAAAATAGCTAAGTGCCGCGAACTCGTCGCAAGGAGGGCCTGGGGGAGGGGGGGGTAAACCGTAAAGAGGCAAGAGATCTAGACCGGAGAAGGGGGAAAAAGGGATAAAAGAGGGATAGGGGTGGGGCGGGTTTAAAGAGGGAAGAGATCTAGAGCGGAGAAGAAGAATAAAAAGAGAGGGACGGGTGGGTGGGTGGGATGGGTTCAGTACCGTAAACCTAGTGTCACCTGAAGTGATAGTCAGGCTCGCTGTCGTGTTGGGTTTTGCGTCGTTTTGCTCTTGATGATATCGGTTGTGGAAATGTGAACTGTGAGAGTGTAAGGTTGTATGCGTCAAACTTCCGGAAAGAAGGTGAATGAGCAAATACTAGAGGAGTGATTTTGTGTTTGACTGGTTGAAGCAGATCTCTGTTAGATGTCATTGTGTTAGGCCCTAAAACCTTGTTTGTTTAAACAAAACATCATGCTTTTTTCTTCTTCTTTTTTTTAGCAAGCACTATTGGCACTTTTTGACCTGTGACCTTTTACATCAGCCATTGTGGAACAATCCGCAATATAAAGATAAAACTTACTTTAAAAAAAACATGGTTTGACGTAGGAATTAGAAGTATGAAAGATATTGTTCATCCGAACAGGGGATTTAAATCATTTGAAGAGTTAAAATGTCACTTTAGCCTACAAGGAAACTTTTTGGAATATGCAAAACTATTAAGTATAATCCCCGCTCACTGGAAGAGTAGTATTAAAAGAGCTACCGCAAGTAGTATTGCTTGTGAGGGGGATCTACCGATACGATCCTTTTTGCTAAAAAATAAAACAAAACTTGCGAGAATGTACTATACAATTCTTAGTGAAAATAGCCAAAAACCTACTTCGCAAACATCTTGGGAAAAAAGATTGGGAGTATCTGAATTGCCATGGAGGCGGTATTATATGATTCCCTTTGTAGCAACAAGAGAAGTGAAACTTAGGAACTTTCAGTATAAAATTCTGCACAGAATACTACCCGTTAATGAATATTTGTTTAAGCTAAAGATTGTTCAGAGTAATGTCTGCTCTTTCTGTTTGACAGAACCCGAAACTTTGGAGCATCTCTTTGTTGACTGTATTGTTAGTGAAACATTTTGGAAAGAAATTATTTGTTTCCTTCGAAGCAAGACAAGGATTCCCTTACATTTGAATAAGCAAAATATTTTGTTTGGCTCACCAGACTATGATGCATGTACAAACCATATCATTCTGCTAGGAAAGAAACATATACATTACAAAAGATCCATGAATGAATTGCCTTCATTTGAAGACTTTAAACAATTTATGTTTAATGTGTTGAATACAGAAGAGTGTGAAGCTAGAATGGCAGGTAATTTTGAGAAATTTAAGTTGAAGTGGAATTCTTTTTTACAGGAATGAGGGCCGTTGTGAATGCATGTACATTTCTGTTACAGTGTCTATGATCCAACCTTGATATTTGTATCCTTTTTTTTGAAAATAAAGTGTTAAAAAAAACACAAAAAAAACAAGAAGGGCAAAGCCCATACGACTCACATGCTTGACCTTGACCTTTACATGACCTTGATCTTCAGGTGACCTTCAAGGTCAAGGTCAAACAACTAAACCTACCAATGACATCATACACAAAGAAATGCTTTACACATTTTTCCTACCAAAATACATGTGACCTTGTCCCAAGGTCAAGGTCATCCAAGGTCATGCAACACAAAGCTGTTAATTCAAGACATAGAAAGCACAATGGTGCTTATTGGCACTTTCTACCATGAGATATAGTCACTTTTAGTGGTTCACTACCCCATTTTGGTCACATTTCATAAGGGTCAAAGTGACCTTGACCTTGATGATATGTGAACAAATGTGTCTCATGATGAAAGTATAACATGTGCCTCACATAATTATTAAGTTTGAAACACTTATCTTCCATAGTTCAGGGTCAAGGTCACTTCAAAATATGTATACAATCCAACTTTGAAGAGCTCCTGTGACCTTGACCTTGAAGCAAGGTCAACCAAACTGGTATCAAAAGATAGGGCTTGCTTTGACCTATATACCACTTGTAGCTAAGGTCGCCATCCTCAATAACATGGGAGACAAGAAGGGCAAAGCCCATACGACTCACATGCTTGATCTTGACCTTTATATGACCTTGACCTTCAGGTGACCTTCAAGGTCAAGGTCAAACAACTAAACCTACCAATGACATCATACACAAAGAAATGCTTTACACATTTTTCCTACCAAAATACATGTGACCTTGACCCAAGGTCAAGGTCATCCAAGGTCATGCAACACAAAGCTGTTAATTCAAGACATAGGAAGCACAATGGTGCTTATTGGCACTTTCTACCATGAGATATAGTCACTTTTAGTGGTTCACTACCCCATTTTGGTCACATTTCATAAGGGTCAAAGTGACCTTGACCTTGATGATATGTGACCAAATGTGTCTCATGATGAAAGTATAACATGTGCCCCACATAATTATTAAGTTTGAAACAGTTATCTTCCATAGTTCAGGGTCAAGGTCACTTCAAAATATGTATACAATCCAACTTTGAAGAGCTCCTGTGACCTTGACATTGAAGCAAGGTCAACCAAACTGGTATCAAAAGATAGGGCTTGCTTTGACCTATATACCACTTGTAGCTAAGGTCGCCATTCTCAATAACGTGGGAGAAAATTGGGAAAATGTGAAAAATGACTGTTTTTGAGACCACATTTATGGCTCCTGTGACCTTGACCTTGAAGCAAGGTCAAGTCACTATGTATGTTTTTTGAGGCCTTGTCATCATACACCATCATGCCACATTTGGTGTTGATAGACTTAATAGTCTCCGAGAAAAATCCAACGTTTAAGTTTTTTACGGACGCCCGGACGGACGGACGGACGGACGACACGGCTCAGTACATAGACTCACTTTTGCTTCGCATGTGAGTCAAAAATTGGGAAAATGTGAAAAATGACTGTTTTTGAGACCACATTTATGGCTCCTGTGACCTTGACCTTGAAGCAAGGTCAAGTCACTATGTATGTTTTTTGAGGTCTGGTCATCATACACCATCATGCCACATTTGGTGTTGATAGACTTAATAGTCTCCGAGAAAAATCCACCGTTTAAGTTTTTACGGACGGACGGACGGACGGACGGACGCCCGCCCGGACGGACGACACGGCTCAGTACATAGACTCACTTTTGCTTCGCATGTGAGTCAAAAAACGCATCATGCTACCAAGAAAGAATAGAGTGGGTTTTGAGTGATCATGACTCTGTGTCAACAGAACGAAATGTTAAAAGAGACAATTAAACAACTGAAAGACACACAGCTTGACATGTGTTTGTTTATTTATTATTTTTTGGTTTTTTAATTATTCATTTGTGTGTGTATGGGGGGCGGGATGCTGTAGGGGTGTCATGTGTGGGGTGGAGGGTCATTCTGTTTGAAGTGAAGGTTCGATTGTTAATGACCCATGTTTTTCAAAATTGACCCATCATTTTGCCTGACCATGGGTCATTGGGCCCATGAAGTCTGAAAACAATCTGAAGCACTGAGTAACTCACTTCAAAATGTCCCATTTGGCATGAAACCTAGAGATCTTTATCTAGATGTTCTTAGTAATTTAATAAGCAGGTTACATTAAAGCATCATAATATTTTTCTTTCTTGTATATGTTGATTTGGCACAAAAATGAGCATTTACATTTCCGTATGCAAAATTTTACAAACTGCACACAAGTTGACTGGATTTATTCCAACCACAAGTTTTTTTTCATGTAACCAAGACAACCCAATTTTTTACTTTGCATTTTAAAATGAATTTGCTTCTAAGAGTTAACTCTAAAGAATCTGTCATAGTAGCAAAGACAAGCTCTATCCATACTTACCCTGCTGATAGTGTTGCGTTTCAGCAGCTGTGTATGCTGCAGCCTGTGTGGGTTGATAGTATGCCTTGGTCTGGTCATAGGAGACTGGCTGTAACATTCAAGTGATCAACATTCATGGGAACAGTTTTCCACCATTCCATGAAGACAACAAGAAGGGCAAAGCCCACAAGACTCACATGCTGAGAGGATGAGAAAAATGGCTGTTTTTTAGACAACATTTACGGCCCCTGCGACCTTGACCTAGAAGCAAGGTCAAGTCACTATGTGTTTTTTGACGCCTTGTCATCATACACCATCATGCCAAATTGGGTGTTGATAGACTTAATAGTCTCCAAGAAAAATCTAACGTTAAAGTTTTTTAAGGGGGGACACGGTGTTGAAAATTAATAAAATATGATCAAAAATCGAGTTTTGGGTTTATCATCGATTCCGAGTCTACCATGTCTCGGGAACGTCTGTGTACAACCGATTGTGCGACTGAAGTTTCTAAATATTTTTAAAAAAAAATTTTAATGAGGTACCCATCACGAGAATTGAGAAAAAACACTAACTAATCAGCCGAAATGCGCCTGTTGTAGTCCTACGTTACGCCATCTTTCTTGCAAAGAAACGCCACATGCTTGGTACCGACGCGTAGCGCCATTTCTAGACTTCGCGCCACTCCAACTACCGGAACGAAAGGCTAGCTGCCGAAAGCACACGAAGCAGAAATCGGAAACTAGTCTGAACCAATGAAACGCTTCAAAAGAGAAGCCTCTGTCTATCCTTTGCTCTGATTGGTCGCTTAACCCGTGCACAGCGCGTGATCGGGGCGGAAGTGATGAACGGAAACAGCCGAAGCTAGATTCGGCTGTTTTTGCCATAAGGAACGCGCGGCGTCTTTAGTATCAATCAACCAAGCGCAAGAATGCCGAGGGGGGATGCAAAGAAGTTTGCTACGCTGCATAGATTTGGGGAAAAGCCGAAGAAGAAAAGGAAGACAAAGGTAGACTTGTCAACAGTCTCCGGAGCGGGGAATTCGACAGCGATCGCTTCTATTTCGATCGACACCGCACCACGTGCAAGCGGCGATTCAGCGGTTACCACACTCGAGTCGATTGAAACTACGTCTGGCGCAGCTGTTTCGAGGTTCCTCGCCTCCTCATCGTCCGCTCAAAAACGAAGACATGGAGTGGAAACCGACTTATGTCCTGACTCCGGAGCTCGAGAATCGACAGCGCTTGCTTCTAGTTCTACTTCAACCGAAGATGCACCTCTCGCTAGTAGCGATTCGGCAACCTCCGCACTAGCGTTTATCGAATCTGCTTCTGGCGCAGCAGATGTTGCAAAAGCAATCGCCTCCTCATCGTCAGAATCTGTCCCTACCAGTGCCAAGAAACTTTGTCGTTTCGAGAGTGAGACAAGAGAGCCAGTAGGTGATGACGAGAACGTGATCGTCAGCATGAGCATGATGAACAAGCTCGTCTCCGTGTTCCGCTGCCGAGATTGTGACCAACAGTTAACAGTGACCAAAAATCAGTCGGCGATGCTTGGATTAGCGAGCAAGCTGAAAGTGTTCTGCTCAGCATGTGGAAACACTATTACGGCGGTCAGGACCTCACCAAAGACAGGCACTCTGCACAATGGCTATGACATCAACCGTCGTCTCGTTGTTGCTGCCACCTCCATTGGGATTGGGTTCACCCAACTGCAGACATGGGACAAGGGAATTGTTAAAAATACTGAAGCCGAACCGACGGCGCAAAGCGCCAAGGAAGCTAGGGGGGTCCGGGGGCATGCCCCCCCGGAAAGAATTTTTAATAGGGGAAGCCAAATGGTGCAATCTGATGCAATCTGAGCAGGAAAATTAACTTTCTAGGCTGTTCACTGAAACAGCTACAGTACAAGAAAAAGTAAATATTTTAAAGTACTCACCCAAAATCACATGTCTGTTTTAGATTGATCTCTGCCATCAATAGTTGTGTGTTGGGTGTGCAAATACAAAAAAATTGTACATAGAAAAGTCTGTTCATTTTGTGACTGTTTATTCTTCATTTTATTGATACTCTGGGAAGTTTGCTGAAGAAATCCCTCAGGTCACCACTGGAAACCTGCTTTTTCTTTGCTGGGGCCGGCACCACATTAGCTTCACTCACGGGCACAGATGACGATCTTTTGTTGGTGGGGGTCTGCACCACCTTCATGGCGGAAGAAGAGGCCACCTTGGGAATACAAAACCCCGGAGACACACCATTAGCAGTGACTGGAGGTACAGTTTCCCGTCTCGAAGCACTGACCACAGCTGATGTGGAGGGTGTGGGAGTCTGCAGCTTATTTTTAGAAGAAGAGGCTACCTTGCGGCTCCATGATTTCCGAGCAAAAGCAATGTGGGATGGTCTACGACTTCGGCCATCAACTGGAACCGTAGCATGATGTCGTACAACACGGGTTGATCTCCAGGGAGTTTCAGTGGCTGCCGAATCTTTGGGTCCACAGGCGGCGTTGTTCGATGCAAATCCAATTCCAGTGCGTGTTTGTTGGTGGTGAGATGCTTTACCAACGCAGACTTTCCATTTGTCCCGTAATTGATGATTACTTTCTCGCACCACTTACAAATGGCTTCTCCAGGCACGTCGATTTTTGCGATGGAATCGTCGATCAACTGGGATCTCTCCTTGCCCTTGTATTTCACTACAACTCTCTCCGACAGCCATTGCTCTTTCCATTTGTTTTTCACACTGTCAACCTTGTCGATGTTCGCGGACTCAACACTTTCATTTTCCGTCAACACTCAATAGGGGTAAATCGACATTTTGACTGCTTCGACTTCACAACTGCACAAGCGCTTGGAGAATCCGAAAACGAGTATTTTCAGCTTCGGCAAAGATCGGCAATGATCATGACCAATCAAAACGAGCGCAAAGTTTGGATAAATGACGTCGCAGTACTTCGTGAAACATGACGGCACGACCCGACAACCGAACTTGCGAAGGCGCCAAAGTTCACCCTACCCCCCCCCCAATTTTCTCTTCGGATTTGCATCGATCTCAGAAATGACCCATTGACTTTAAATAAATACGGAAATCAGTATAAATACGGAACAGTCCCATGTCTGCAACTGAGACGATTTTTCGCTCTCATGAACATGCCCCCACCCATGCATCTGAAGACATGGCAGCTCTACCAGAAGACGCTGCATTCAGGAGTTCATCGGGCTGCTGATAGGCACCTTCAGGAGGCAGCTGAACAGGTTCGACTGATGTACTTGCAGTTGAAAATTAGTCAGCCAACTCCAGAAGGACGCCTAGATATTGCAGTTTCGTTCGATGGGAGCTGGCAGAAGCGTGGGCGAACATCTCACAATGGCATTGCAGCTGTCATCGAGATCTACAGTGGACTTGTTGTAGACTTTGTGACCCTATCAAACTACTGCCATGGCTGTGAACTAGGGCCTGAGCCAGATACAGCACAATTCGAAGAGTGGCACAGAAACCATAAAAAGAAATGCCAGAAGAATGTGCACTGTTCTTCCCAGGCTATGGAAGTGGAAGCTGCACTGATTTTGTGGAGAAGATCAGAGGCACTCCACAATTTCAGGTACATGGAGATGCTGGGGGATGGAGATGGGAAGGCCCATGCCAGAGTGAATGCTGCAAAAGTCTATGGTGAGGGGGTGCTTGTCAGCAAAATGGATTGTGTGAATCATGTGACAAAGAGAATGGGAACAGCTCTACGAAATCTTGTGGAAAAGAGAAAGGCCCAACATGCTCCAATTGGTGGCCGGGGTAAATTGACCGACCAACGAATTGCCAAGCTCACAAGCTACTATGGCAAGGCCATCAAGGAGCACCCAGGAGACCTAGATGGCATGGTGAATGCAGTCTGGGCTTCCTTCTTCCACACCCTGTCCACAGATGATGACCCTCACCATGACAGGTGTCCTGCATCCAGTCCTGACCGAAGATCATGGTGCTTCCACAAGCGAGCACAGGAAGACGACAGGCTGCCTCCAACTCACCCCCACCCTCTTCCTCGAGACATAGCTGAGGCACTTGTGCCTCTCTACAAGAGACTGGGAGATCCCCAGTTACTTCAGAGATGCCTTGCAGGCAAAACCCAGAACTCCAATGAATGCTTCCACTCGTTGGTTTGGAGACTATGCCCCAAAGAAAGATGGGCAGGTCTCCTCACAGTGGATACTGCCGTTGCAATCTGCATCCAGCGGTTTAGCAAGGGCTCATCAGCACATCAGGATATACTGGATGAACTAGAGTTGTTGGAGGAGTTGGCTGTGCAGAATGCAAGGAAGGAGGATGAAGAAAGGGTGAAGAAGGCAGTCAGGAAATCCACCAAGCAAGCCCAAGCAAGACGGGCAAGACTGGAGGAAGCGCATCGAGCAGAGTAGGTAGCAGCGCAGCCTCGCAAAATGGGTGGGAAAGCTGCCTCAGGTCATCCTTTTACTTAGTTTTAATCGGCTAAAATGAATCTCTAAAACGTCAAGAACAAGATTAAAACACATCGAAACAGAAAGATAAACATGCCTTCTTTCTGTTAGCATCTTTGTTATGGTCAGATCTGTTTGATTTGAACAATTCTGAGTCAGTTGAAAGTTGTCACTTTTCAAGCCGTGTTGCCGAGCGTCAGCATCCATTTTGCTTCAGTCAACTTGGCCGAAATCACCACTCGACTTCGGAGGAGAAGTAAACACGCGCTATTTCATCTTTATCAACAAAGTTGATCTACATTAGCGGAATATAGTCCGTAGTTTACACTGGTATATGTATTTTTTTCATGCGTTATTTAGTTTTTTTAATTAAATAGTTTCTTTTATAGTGGTCATCTTTAAACCCGTGTAACTTTTGAACCGCTGAACCGATTGACCACATTAAACGATGCGCCTGAAAGCTCTTTCTTCTGCGATTCCAACCGTATAACACATACCATCGTAGTAGTCACCGGAGAGAAGCGCAGCCAATGTGAAGAGAGCTGTCTAAGACTCTTCGGCAGGCCCGTTCCGACCGGCTGTCATGGCTGACGCGGTGATTTCCGTCGCGAGCGGCGAAGATGAATCTACATCTTTTGTGACAAAAATCAGAGCCATATTGGGTAAGTAATCATATTTATACGTAGAAAAGATTCTTAGGTAACATTTGGCAGTATTTTTTACTAAATTAATTTGTAGTTGTGAAAATACGTCGCTTGTTTCAGAACCACTTGTTGACCATTTTAGCGGACAATTTCGTTTCAATGCTCTGTGCACTCGCGCACTGATTTAATTTGTTTCTTTAGGAAACAGTTGCTGCTGCTGTGCTAAGATCAAGTTTGAGTCATTTCTGAATCATTCTATGCCTGATATTAACGTGTTTTCTCATGGATTGCGACGGACGTACATGGATAAATATAGAGGTGCCTGGCCATTTTAGCGGATAATTTCGTTTCAATGCTCTGTGCACTTGCGCGCTGATTTAATTTGTTTCTTTAGGAAACAGTTGCTGCTGCTGTGCTAAGATCAAGTTTGAGTCATTTCTGAATCATTCTATGCCTGATATTAATGTGTTTTCTCATGGATTGCGACGGACGTACATGGATAAATATAGAGGTGCCTGGCCATTTTAGCGGACAATTTCGTTTCAATGCTCTGTGCACTCGCGCGCTGATTTAATTTGTTTCTTTAGCCATATATTTATTTCAAACTAAACTTCAATCACTACTTCGATAGTTTTTAATTCTCTGCAGTCTGCTGTTGCTTTGTTAAGGATTAAAGGAAGCTCCTTTGCTGAAACTGGAAGTGCAAGGCTAGGCCTCACGTACTGAACACCCTCCATTCATTCATCCTTGTTTTATTCTCAGTTTATCCAAGTTGTATGGTCCATCATACTAATTTGAGTCAAATAAAAGACTGACTGAAACTGTGAAAGTAAAAGTAAACACCCTTATGTGGTTTCAGTCTTAAATCAGTAAATAATTGATAATTGATATGAGCATATTTTGTTTGTTACAGATGATGCCCACTCCAGTAAATGCAGTCTGCTTTCACAGATCTTTGGTGCGGAACCGCTTGAGAGACTACCCTCTCTTTTTCTTGAAGAAAGGACACAGCCACAGGGCAGAAAGCAGCTACATTTTGACTCTGAGGAGGAGGAGATGCATGAAGAAGAGGAGATCAGTAGTGAAGAAGAGAGTGAGGACTTTGACTTTGAGTCAAAGTTTGACTTTGAGAAAGACTTCAAGTTTGAGAGAGTGGGGGAGATCATTGCTGTCTATTACTTGGAGGACTTCTACATTGGTGAAGTGACATCAGTTCTGAGTGAGGAGGAGGGGACAGTGAACTTTCTGGAATCTGCAAGAGGCACCAAGGATGTGTTCCGCTGGCCTAGCAGGGCTGACTGCTGCAAGATTCCTTCATCAGTTGTTTTTGCTCGCAACATTGCACTTGCACCATATTCTTCTTCTGGCAGATCATTCACAGTGGAATCTCCAGCAAACCTGCCTGCCATGTACACCAGTTTTAAGCAGCACTTGATTGACAATTTTGTTTGAGTCTTTGAATGACTTTGATTAGGTAGGGGCGCACCCCCGCAAAATGGGTGGGAAAGCTGCCTCAGGTCATGATTTTACTTAGTTTTAATCGGCTGAAATGAATCTCTAAAACGTCAAGAACAAGATTAAAACACATTGAAACAGAAAGATAAACAATCCTTCTGTCTGTTAGCATCCTTGTTATTGTCAGATCTGTTTGATTTGAGCAATTCTGAGTCATTTGAAAGTTGTCACTTTTCAAGCCGTGTCAGCATCCATTTTGCGTTAGTCAACTTGGCCGAAATCACCACTCGATTTCGGCGGAGAAGTAAACACGCACTATTTCATCTTTATCAACAGAGTTGATCTACATTAGCGGAACATAGTCCGTTGTTTACACTGGTATATGTATTTTTTTCATGCGTTATTTAGTTTTTTTTATTAAATAGTTTCTTTAATAGTGGTCATCTTTAAACCCGTGTAACTTTTGAACCGCTGAACCGAATGACCACATATAGGATGCGCCTGAAAGCTCGTTCTTCTGCGATTCCAACCGTATAACACATGCCATCGTAGTAGTCAGACGAGAGGAGCGCAGCCAATGAGAAGCGTGCTGTCTAAGACTCTTCGGCAGACCCGTTTCGACCGGCTGCCATGGCTGACGCGGTGCTTTCCGTCGCTAGCTGCGAAGATGAATCTACATCTTTTGTGACGCAAATCAGAGCCATATTGGGTAAGTAATCATATTTATACGTAGAAAAGATCCTTAGGTAATCATTTTTGGCAGTAATTTGTTACTAAATTCATTTGTAATTGTGAAAATACGTTGCTTGTTTTAGACCCACGTGGTGACCATATTAGCGGAGATTTCGTTTCAATGCTCTGTGCACTCGCGCGCTGATTTAATTTGTTTCTTTAGGAAACAGTTGCTGCTGCTGTGCCTAGATCAAGTTTGAGTCATTTCTGAATCATTCTATGCCTGATATTAACGTGTTTTCTCATGAATTGCGATGGACGCTCATGGATTAATATAGAGGTGCCTCGCCGCACCTCGCTTGCAATGACATCGCTGTTGATCAACATTTCACTCGAGTTGTGAAATGGGGTGTTATTTTTTACCTTTCGCCATACATGTGATATATTAATTTCAAAGTCAAACTAATCTTCAATCACTACTTCGATAGTTTTTAATTCTAGAGCTACAGTCTGCTGTTGTTTTCTTAAGGATTAAATAAGGATGTAAGGAATATTTGCTCCTTTGCTGAAACGCTAGGCCTCGCGTTCCGAACACCATCCATTCATTCATCGTTGTTTTTTTCTCAGTTTATCCAAGTGTTATGGTCCATCATACTAATTTGAGTCAAATAAAAGACTGACTGAAACTGTGAAAGTAAAACTAAAACTAAAACTAGTAAAAGTAAACAGCCCTGTGTCATGTGTGGTTTCAGTCATAAATCAGTAAATAATTGATAATTGATATGAGCATATTTTATTTCTTACAGATGATGCCCACTTCCAGCAAATGAAGTCTGCTTTCACAGCTACTGGAAGAGGTAGACCATTGCAACTTCAGGTCGTATCACTAACCAACAATCTTCTTTTGCAGCTGCATTTGCTTCGGGTGGAAACGGTAAGTAGTTGGAGTGACCTTGTTTCATTTCTCCCCCGAGTGATTGATCTAAACTTGCTCCAAGGAATCGAAATCAAGACAGAAATTGAGGAAACTGTCAAAAAAGCTGCAAAGCTCTGGAAGGAGAATCAGAATGCTTTGCAAGAATTTCTGCATATCGACGCAGGGCGCTGCATCATGGGCCGAAACGTAGGGATCCATTTGTTGAAACACAGGATAACCAGGAGTCACCTGCTCAGTCCGGATCTTCTGGAAGACCTCGAATGTCCATCAGAACTTGTGAATGGCATGGTGCTTGATCTGATATCGTTCCAAAACAAGAAGGGCAAAGCCCATACGACTCACATGCTTGACCTTGACCTTTATATGACCTTGACCTTCAGGTGACCTTCACGGTCAAGGTCAAACAACTAAACCTACCAATGACATCATACACAAAGAAATGCTTTACACATTTTTCCTACCAAAATACATGTGACCTTGACCCAAGGTCAAGGTCATCCAAGGTCATGCAACACAAAGCTGTTAATTCAAGACATAGGAAGCACAATGGTGCTTATTGGCACTTTCTACCATGAGATATAGTCACTTTTAGTGGTTCACTACCCCATTTTGGTCACATTTCATAAGGGTCAAAGTGACCTTGACCTTGATGATATGTGAACAAATGTGTCTCATGATGAAAGTATAACATGTGCCCCACATAATTATTAAGTTTGAAACAGTTATCTTCCATAGTTCAGGGTCAAGGTCACTTCAAAATATGTATACAATCCAACTTTGAAGAGCTCCTGTGACCTTGACCTTGAAGCAAGGTCAACCAAACTGGTATCAATAGATAGGGCTTGCTTTGACCTATATATCACTTGTAGCTGAGGTCGCCATTCTCAATAACGTGGGAGAAAATAGGGAAAATGTGAAAAATGACTGTTTTTGAGACCACATTTATGGCTCCTGTGACCTTGACCTTGAAGCAAGGTCAAGTCACTATGTATATTTTTTGAGGCCTTGTCATCATACACCATCATGCCACATTTGGTGTTGATAGACTTAATAGTCTCCGAGAAAAATCCAACGTTTAAGTTTTTTACGGACGGACGCCCGCCCGGACGGACGGACGGACGGACGCCCGGACGGACGGACGACACGGCTCAGTACATAGACTCACTTTTGCTTCGCATGTGAGTCAAAAAGGAGAACCTATCACTGGCTTCATGTAGGCAAACTCTGATATTTCTTGGTGCTGACATTGACACTTTGAGTGATCCTCAACTCAAAGCAAAACTGAACAACACTTTCACCAAGTACCGATCTCTGAGCAAGAGCATCAATCGTCCAGGAGGGCAGGAAAAATTGAACACCTTTCTGTCACAGCCGTCAGACTTTTCATTGAAGACAGTGCCAACGCCTACACCTCTGAAGGATGCTTGGCACGCACCTGATGTGCAGAAGCTGTCTGCAGCACAGCGGCAGTTGCAGTCTAGCAGGCGCCACATTGAAGACCTGGAGTCTCAAATGCAAGGACATCAGAACACGATCAAGAATCTAAAGGAACATGTGAAGAACAGAGAAGATGAACTTGAAAAAGTGATGGTGGAACTGAACCAGAGCAAGCTTGAGCTGGAACAGAGCAAGCAACAGACCGCAATTTGCAAAGCTAAGAAACAGGATGTTCAGCAGGCTCTCAACAATGCGTTGAGAGTCATCCAGACAATCAAAAGAACTAACATGTTCAAGCGCCTGCAGAGAAAGGAGAAACAGCTGAAGAGGCAAGAAGCCACTATTAATGAACACGCATCAGGCAGATGCAAACAAACAGCCCTGGCATTGCGCCGTAAAGTGAAGCTGGAGCAAACAAGGGCTTCTCACTTGAAAGCCCAACTCCACCGTCTCAAAGACGAAAGTCAGAAAAAGATTGCCCAGTTAAACCAAGGACTGAATGACCTGGCTGTGCAATCTTCCCAAATTCCTGGACAGCAGCCAGGTGTTGTCAGACTGAAAGACGAGAATGGCCATTTTGTCCCTGCCGCCAAAGTGTGCATAATGGCTCTGGTTGGAGAGTGTGAAGTTGCATCAGGAAGGTGTGGCGATGTGATCAAAACCGTTGTACGCCACATTCTTGATGCAGAAGTGCCCCCAGAAGATCTGCCGTCAAAGAGGAGTGTGTTGAGGTTCTCTGACCAGGTGCATGTCCTCCACAAAGATGCATGTGGCTGATGTACTCACGGCACAAGAACATTATGACTTACATGTTGACGGCACAAGTCGGAGTGGCAATAAGTACATTTGTCAGGCTGTCAACACACCAGAGGGTACTTACTCCCTTGGATACATGCCAGAGGCAAGAGAAGACGCCACAACACTGATGGATGTCAGTATCCAAATGCTAGAAGAACTGAGCGATTTTTCATGTGAAAAGGAAAATGCGCAACAGAACTTTGTCCACATGCTGTCAGGATTGTCCAGCATCATGACCGACAGAGCTGCGGTCATGAAGTCATATGGCAAGCAGCTCCAAGAGGAGCGTCGTATACTGCTGCAAACTGAGGATGGGCTGAACTTCCTTCATTGTAACGCCCACTTCCTCTTGGGCCTGGCGTCTGAAATCAAGAAAGTGCTGCTGGATGAAGACAAGACCAGAACTGAGGGTCCCCCTGGCTTCTGCAAAGCTGGTGAATGTCTGGCATACAGATACATTCGCATGGCATGTGACTGTCTTGGACCCCGCGGTGATGACAAGAATGGATGTCGGGATGCTTGGTTGGCTTACTGCGCAACTGTGGCAGAGAGGCAGTCTACGGTTTCCAGTTTCCGTGAAAACCGCTTCAACAACACCTTTCAGGGAGCTGCAAGTCTCCATTATCATCATGCGGAGATTGAGGACTGCCTGGAAAAATACCTTTTCAAGAGGAACATGAAGATCCAGACTGTGCTTGCAGACTCAAAGGACGAGACGATCGATTGCCAGATGGTCGCCCTTGGCCTGGTGTACTTCAGAATCACCGGTCCGTACTGGATGCTGCTGGGAAGCAAAATCCATTACTTGGATTTCTACAGATACGTGGAAGATCTGCAGAACACTCTTCACAACTGGGAACAAGATCCGTCACCAGCCCTGTCGCAAAACTGCACGCCGGTCTTCACTGGTGTTGTCTTCCGTGAGCAACCAGATGTGCTGCAGTCTCTGCTTGCTGTTAGCGAGGAAAAGGCCACAGCTGTCAAAGCTCTACTCAAGAAGATGTGCACTGCAATGCTTGTGGTGACAGAGAGGCAACTTGAAGATTTTCTTCCTGGTGGCATGTACCACAACTCCAATGATCCGGTTCTTCGCCAAAGGCTGCAACACTCCTTCATCACCAACCTTGTTGCGGAAGAGTCGTTCGCAGACCTTGATTTCTCCTTGTTCAAACGGAGGAATGGCAGCCTTCATCACCACTCGACAATCTGCATGCTGAAGAAGAACCGTTCTTTGACAAACTGGTTCTTGAAGCAGCCTGCTGATCACCAGCACCACCTTCTCAGCACTTCCGCAAAGAAAGCTGAAGCTCTCAGGAAGAGACACAAGCAGATGGAAGCAGACACCTTGACACAGAGAAGAGAACACATGGATGCAGAACAACAAAAGAACCAAGCAGCAGAGGAGAAGAGGGAGAAGAAGGTTGATCGTATTGTGGTTGCAGTGAAACGTCACAGTGGCCCTTGTACCAGTGCTGATGACGTTGACAACATGTTGCAGTACTACAGAACCAACGGCAGTTTGAAGGCAGCCTTGCAAGCAGAGATCCAGTTTCAGAAGCTGGTTCTGAAGAAGAAGTCTTGCTTCTTGATTGTCACAGGCACTCCGCTAGCACTGTACAACCGCCTGCGGCAGTTCTTTGGTGCGGAACCGCTTGAGAGACTACCCTCTCTCTTTCTTGAAGAAAGGACACAGCCACAGGGCAGAAAGCAGCTGCATTTTGACTCTGAGGAGGAGGAGATGCATGAAGAAGAGGAGATCAGTAGTGAAGAAGAGAGTGAGGACTTTGACTTTGAGTCAAAGTTTGACTTTGAGAAAGACTTCAAGTTTGAGAGAGTGGGGGAGATCATTGCTGTCTATTACTTGGAGGACTTCTATATTGGTGAAGTGACATCAGTTCTGAGTGAGGAGGAGGGGACAGTGAACTTTCTGGAATCTGCAAGAGGCACCAAGGATGTGTTCCGCTGGCCTAGCAGGGCTGACTGCTGCAAGATTCCTTCATCAGTTGTTTTTGCTCGCAACATTGCACTTGCACCATATTCTTCTTCTGGCAGATCATTCACAGTGGAATCTCCAGCAAACCTGCCTGCCATGTACACCAGTTTTAAGCAGCACTTGCTTGACAATTTAGTTTGAGTCTTTGAATGACTTTGAAGTAGGGAGATGAATTTGACAATCGCAACTTGTCCCACTGTGCGCTTTGCAAGAATATTGTTTAGTACATAGAACTGTGAACAGTATTTGTAAATATCTTCCTTGATTTAACACATATGTGTGAAGATAACAGTATAACTAATCTACACACCAACAAGAAGGGCAAAGCCCATACGACTCACATGCTTGACCTTGACCTTTACATGACCTTGACCTTCAGGTGACCTTCAAGGTCAAGGTCAAACAACTAAACCTACCAATGACATCATACACTAAGAAATGCTTTACACATTTTTCCTACCAAAATACATGTGACCTTGACCCAAGGTCAAGGTCATCAAAGGTCATGCAACACAAGCTGTTAATTCAAGACATAGGAAGCACAATGGTGCTTATTGGCACTTTCTACCATGAGATATGGTCACTTTTAGTGGTTCACTACCCCATTTTGGTCACATTTCATAAGGGTCAAAGTGACCTTGACCTTGATGATATGTGACCAAATGTGTCTCATGATGAAAGTATAACATGTGCCCCACATAATTATTAAGTTTGAAACAGTTATCTTCCATAGTTCAGGGTCAAGGTCACTTCAAAATATGTATACAATCCAACTTTAAAGAGCTCCTGTGACCTTGACCTTGAAACAAGGTCAACCAAACTGGTATCAAAAGATAGGGCTTACTTTGCCCTATATACCATATATAGGTCAGGTATCCAATCTCAAAAACTTTAGAGAAAATTGAGAAAATGTGAAAAATGACTGTTTTTTAGACAACATTTATGGCCCCTGCGACCTTGACCTTGAAGCAAGGACAAGTCACTATGTATGTTTTTTGAGGCCTTGTTATCATACACCATCATGCCAAATTGGGTGTTGATAGACTTAATAGTCTCTGAGAAAAATCCAACGTTAAAGTTTTTCACGGACGCCCGGACGCCCGGACGCCCGGACGCCCGGACGGACGACACGGGTGAGTACATAGACTCACTTTTGCTTCGCATGTGAGTCAAAAATCATGGCTGTATTCCCAATAGTTTCTGAAATATTTCAATCCGAAATGTGGTTTCCCCCTAAATTTCCGTCGTTTCCACTGAAGATCATGGAGAATTTGTACATACTTGTGTGTGATTTTTTTAAACATTGCACTGTCTACAAAGCTTACATTGTAATCTGTCTATACACCAAAATTGGTGGTTGTATCTTCAATAGTTTCTGAATTATTGGCATTAAAGTGACAAAAAATGTACTTTTTCCTGTTGTTCCGCTTAACAAATTGGTGTTTTTGTCATTTTTGAGGCTCTTTTTCTCCCAAAATATGAAATTAGACTGGCTGAAAAAAAATAGACTTATTCTACACAAACATGTTTGTGATCGGAGGCGCGAAAACATGTATACTAAAATATCAATATCTCATGAACTAATGAAGGTATCCACTTACTTTTTTTGGTGTTATGCTTGTATTGTGTTCTTCTTTTAAAATATCACAAAACATACACTCTCACTTAAAAATAAAATTTTGACTGCCCCTACCTACTTTGATTTGAAGTAATGAATTTGACAATAGCAACTTTTCCCACTGTGCGCTTTGCAAGAATTTTGTTTAGTACATAGAACTGTGAACAGTATTTGTAAATATCTTCCTTGATTTAACAAATATGTGTGAAGATAACAGAATAACTAATCTACACACCAAAAATCATGGCTGTATTCCCAATAGTTTCTGAAATATTTCAATCTGAAATGTGGTTTTCCCCTAAATTTCCGTCGTTTCCACTGAAGATCATGGAGAATTTGTACATACTTGTGTGTGATTTTTTTCAAACATTGCACTGTCTACAAAGCTTACACTGTAATCTGTCTACACACCAAAATTGGTGGTTGTATCTTCAATAGTTTCTGAATTATTGGCAATAAAGTGACAAAAAATGTACTTTTTCCTGTTGTTCCGCTTAACTAATTCGTGTTTTTGTCATTTTTGAGGCTCTTTTTCTCCCAAAATATGAAACTAGACTGGCTGAAAAAAAAGACTTATTCTACACAAACATGTTTGGCATTTCTGAAAGTTCCAGACTGCTCCTGTACATATTGTATGAAATGTGATGACCGAAAGTTGCCCTGTCGGCAATTTTGTGATCGGAGGCGCGAAAACATGTATACTAAAATATCAATATCTCATGAACTAATGAAGGTATCCACTTACTTTTTTTTGTGTTATGCTTGTATTGTGCTCTTCTTTTAAAATATCACAAAACATACACTCTCACTTAAAAATAAAATTTTGCCTGCCACTACCTAAGCAGAGCGCCAGCGACTCATGAACCAGGACGGCAGGAGGGAGTCCTGTATTCACCTGGACTTGATTGAATACTGCCTTGTGACTCTCTCTGATTCCCTAAGGAGTAATTCATTGTGACAGAACAATGCCAAACAAGTATTGTATCTTCAATGAAAATGTGTTTGTCACAAATGCTTTGTTTTTCCGCAGGTGATGCTTCTGGACCTGATGTATTGATACTTTGAGTTAAAATGTCAAGCTGAAAGTTTGCTATCATGATTAGAAATGAATTCCAATTTAAATAAGTCATGATAGAACATTGTACCTATTATGGTTCATTTGCAGTGCAAGTTTATTCGTTCTCAAACTTTGCAGCCATTTTTCTCAAAATTTGGTTTTCTTTCTACGGCAGTAGTTTTGCACAAGAAATAAAAGTGACTTATGATAAAGATAGCTTGTTGAAATTTTTACTGTACATTTCTGAATGTATGTAGCATACAATAGGACCAGTAAGAAAACTGTAGCTTGGTAACTTTTTATATATATAAGTTTAATCTCATCATGCCGAGAGTGTGTTTTTGTGCTGATAGTGCCACTTGTCACCAGACAAATTTCTAATTGTTGATGATACATTTTTTACATCCTATTGTGTAATATAGACCTTCTTTGTATACAATGATAGGTAATCATTAAGAAAATTGAATACAGGTATTTGGTAGAGTGTGCAAGATCACTCCCGTGTTTTTTTCAGTGATTTTGTTATAACACACTAACAAATTAATCTGGAACAATAAAATTTGGTCTGAATATGCCTTACATTGTGTATGTTTTATGTACAAAATTTCATGAACATAGCTTTCATACTTGCTGAATACATAATTTTTTTCTATTATCCCATTTTTCAACGTAGTGTCCCCCCTTAATAGTGTCCAAGAAAAATCCAGCATTAAAGTTTTTTTACGAACGACTGTACGCCCGGATGGACGAAACGGGTGAGTACATAGCAGACCTGGGTACCCCAAATTTTGCCTCTGCGTACTCACTGGTTCAGATATGTGTATTTTTTGTAACTGTGCGTATTTTTTGCACGGACCGACATTTTCAAAAATGCAGCTTTTGACGATCAGTTTGGTCATCATCACTTCAGCACGGATTACTTTCTCCTCTCCCGATGTTACGGACTTTGAAACAAGAAAATTGTCCAGCTTCGGAATGCCTGCTTTTTCCTTTTCTGCCTCGACATCTTTCCCAGAACAGTGACGGGCGATGTCGAAATTTCCAGAATGGGAAATACTGAAGTCACAGTTGCAATAATTGCATCTCGCATGGTGCACATCTTTCGCCGATACCTGGCATCTGCCGATACTTCGGCAGAAAAATCTGATCTCGCTTTGTCTTTTTTGCGCTGCTTGGAGGCAAAATTCCTTTTCTTTTCGGCATGGTGACCGTGAGCTTTCTCGCAGACTGTGTGTGTCACTCAAACTTTTCCGGAAACAGAGCGTTGTTGGTAGGAGCGCTATGATTGGCCCTGAATGGGCAGTCGATTACTGTTGACCAATGAAACTGCCGGGGTGTAATTCATGAACTTGGACTTTCGCGAGCACTGGTCTTGGGCTTGTGAGTCCAGGACTAGTCCTAGACCACCGCGTAGCCTGGGACTAGTCCTGGACTCAGCGAGTCTATGATTCACGAACCCAGACTGGGTGTTGACTTGAAAGGCTGGGACTGATTGACCTAGTCCATGGATTATTTTTAGAATGATGTGGATTTCCCGGGGATTCCGCCCAGTGCGCAAGCGCATAGCGTACCGCTTTAAACTTCCCGTCAAAAATGACGGCCACGATCGGTAGCAAAACCTCAAAGAAAAGCCCCGATTTCACGGAGCGAGAATCGGTAGCTATCATAAAAGTGGTGTCAGCAAGATACGGATACATTAACAGCAGCATACACACAGCCCAAGCAATCAAAAGAAGACGGACAGCGTGGGAGGGCGGTGACAAATGAAGTGCGCATGCAAGCTGATACTTGCTCGAGTGTGTGTGTGTGTGTGTGTGTGTGTGTGTGTGTGTGTGTGTGTGTGTGTGTGTGTGTGTGTGTGTGTGTGTGTGTGTGTGTGTGTGTGTGTGTGTGTGTGTGTGTGTGACCGTTTATTAAGTTCATCAGCAAGAGACAAACGAGCAGAAGATCAAGTTTGACAATATGGCAGGATTTCCAAGTGAGAGCCATTGAAATTCAGTAAGGAAGGGATGGAACAATAATCTGTCTTGATGAGGATAAATATACACACACACACACACACACACACACACACACACACACACACTTCAGCCTCAGCGTACCGCTTCAAACTTCCCGTCAAAAATGTCAGTCACGATCGGTAGCAAAACCTCGAAGAAAAGCCCCGATTTCACGGAGCGGGAATCGGATAGCTATCATAAAAGCGGTGTCAGCAAGATACGGATACATTAAAAGCAGCATACACACAGCCCAAGCAAACAAAAGAAGACGGACAGCGTGGGAGGAGGTGACAAATGAAGTGCGAGCTGAGTGTGTGTGTGTGTGTGTGTGTGTGTCACCGTTTATTAAGTTCATCAGCAAGAGGCAAACGAGCAGAAGATCAAGTTTTACAATATGGCAGGATTTCCAAGTGAGAACCATTGAAATTCAGTAAGGAAGGGGCGGAACAATAATCTGTCTTGATGAGGATAAATATACACACACAGTGATACTGACACACACACGCACACACACACACTCGATCAGCCTCAACTCACTTTCCCCAGCAAACTCGTGAAACCCTGGCGATCGTCACACATTTTCTCAGTTACCAAAAATAAAGCAATTTAATCTGAGCAGTGTTTTCATAACACAGATGCAATTTTAATGTATCGTTTTCATAGCATCAAACAACACTAGCATTGTACCCAATGTCAACAGCAGCAGGCAGGTTCGAGGACAACACTGTTTACTGGTGTCGCAGCGGTCCGCGCTTCAGCTATAAATAGCAGTGCGCGAAGCTCGGCGACCTGCATTTCCAACTGTAAAATGTAAGCGTTTTCACGACCTATTGATGCAATCAACATACAGCTTTCATAATTTAATGCTGTTCATGGCTTATACTTTCTTTGGATGGGTTTCCAGTGTCCCAAAATACAGCTTATTATTTGCGAACCGTGAACAGGTCGGCCATTTAATTTCGCGCTGGTCTTGGACTTTGGTGTGTAGTCCAACAAATCCTTGGACCACCGTAGTCCGCAGTTCAGTCTGCCGACTGAACAAAGTCCACGTTCATGAATTGTAGACTACGACAGTCCAAGTTCATGAATTGTAGACAACGACAGTGGTCCTAGACTAGTCTGAGACCACGCTGAAAGTCCAAGTTCATGAATTACACCCCCGGATACAAACTGCTCCATGGCAGAGTCATGACCAGCTCTCCGTGCCAGATGTGCACTTTATCGCACGAAATTGCACATTTACGAATACGCACAAGCTGCATTTTTTTCACAGTATTTTGTCAGAGGCATGCGTAATTTTCGTATTCCATATTTTCTCCCGTATTAATACGCATAATTCGTACAGGTACCCAGGTTTGACATAGACTCCCTTTTGCTTCGCATGCGAGTCAAAAACCCCAACACCCATTATCCTCATTACTGATATTACTCTTCAAATGATCCATCATAATTTCTAGGTATTATTCCCAATACTCTTTAGTTGAAATTCCCAACCTGAGCAGCAAATCAATGAGCTTTTCAGACTAACAGTAGTAGGTTAAGAACTCTCTACAGCAGTAAGCATTTCTATCAGAACAAAGTATCCTCAATGCAATGCAAGAGAAGGCTGCAATTACAAAATGCACAAGACAAGCTGGTCTGTCTCATATGTGCACTCTGGGAAAATGCCTTTTAGAGCCAAGACCCACATTTCTGAACATGGAATGGTTCCGGAGACACATACCGTGACGGCCACCTGAGGCCGGGTGGTGTAGGCATATTGGGGAGTGGGATGAGCTGCTTGATACCCATCATACTGCCCTGCCCGAGGGGTGGCAGCATAAGGAGTGGGGGGTGCAGTAGCTACGTATGCAGCCTGAGCAGGGTAAGCTGCAGTGGGTTGCCCTGGGTTGGCCACAGGAAACACATAGTGAGCCATAGTTCAGCTAGGAACCTGAAACCAGACACAAATGAGATTGCAAAGTAGTTAATTTAGATTTTTCTGTCACCCTGCATACTACTGCTAACCACACACCAAAAGGTGCCCCTAACGACTGGCTGTCTCGTGATTTTTCTCAGTAATTTCAGCCACTTGAAATCAGAATATCGCCATACGCACGAAACTTCTCAAGCAAATACTAATAGTTCACGTGCATGGGTTTCTCTTCTTTTTTTAATGGAAGGTAAACTAAATCTGGAATGTTGTGGGATGTAATGACTTCATAAGCAACTAAATAGTTAATTTCAGTAATGTAAACTTTGTGTAACAGCGTTAGGGCGATATATGGTGTGGTTGAAAAAAGAAAATGCGATACTTCGATTCAGTTCCATTTCTTAATCTTAGACGCATCAAATGTGAAGTCCAGTATAAATGATAAAATCTAGCATTCTCAATAGTATTCGCCCCTGAAAGTGATGTTTGTCAGTTTTTAATGTAAACAAGTCCTAGTGCTAGTAAGTGGCTGATGGCATGCTACTTCAAATGGACGCTTTGATAGAGTTTGAATCGCGGAAAATGTGTGAATAAATTAGCGTGCAGCGAATGCGTAAACGCGGGAATCTAATCACTCCATACATTACCTCTAAAAATGTACATATTCATGCATAGTCTAATATAACAGCCACAATGTCGACAATATGTCTAGGGTCCGCGTTGCGTAGTAATATTTTTACCAAGAACAACCACATTGCCGGGCAAAGGACAAGGCGATTACAACGAAGATGGCGGCGTGCTGAATTCAACACTACGCGCGACCGGCCAAATAGACACATCTAAACTCCGATGGAGTCCTCCAATATGAATCGCAGAAGACAAACACTTCGTACTCTGCCCAAACGACATACAGTTCTCTTGCATTGGACGAAAACTATGGGAAAAAACGTGAATAAATTCGGTTGCCAAAGTCGGAGACGCCATCATCATCATGATCATTCATTGTTCACATGCTCAAACGGATTGTAATAAGATACTCGAACATCAAGGGATGACAAGCTTCACCGATATGCAAAAAATGAAAACAAAACAACAAAACTTCAGATAACACATACCGTGCAATTCCTTTGCCGGGAGAAACTAATTAGACAGCACAATTACGAGAGCATGCACGATACTATCGCACTACTGCTCCGCAAAGGCTGAATGCGCATGCGCGATCACGTGACACTAAGCCCGGCGGGAGTAAATGCAGCGGTCAAACTGTCAACGGAAAGGTACCAGCTGCAGCAGGACATTGCGTAGCGCTCCATACACTTTTGAATTATTGTTGCGTCTTTATTCGTATCTGCACAAAAGTTTTATGAAGGCAACTGCGTGTTAAGTGAATTTTTGTTTAGTACGAGTGCATTGGATGATTGGTAGGGCTTGTTTTGTGGTAATTCAGGCTTCAGCCACACGATCTGAGCCAGAATTATTGAGGAGTTTGAAACAATGGGATTTCACAGCACGAACATGTACGATAATGTTCACGAGGAAAAAGTACTATGGCACTAAAATGAATACACAGCCTATTGACTAGAAACGTGTAGCATGGGTCTACGGGAAAGCTTGGAGTTTTCGCGCTTGCTAGACGCAAAGACAGCTGGTGCATAGACTGCACTCAGCAGCTGGTAAACATGCAGCCTCCAGGTGGAGATAACACTCTGCCCAACTAGTAATAAATCATGCTTGGTCTCTTCCGTGGTTCTGAACTTGTATGTCCCTGTGGGTAAGGGGAAAGAATGTGTTCGTTTAACGAGAATAACTAGGGAAATCGTGATCGCTTGACTTGCTCTTACTCTATAATTAACCAGGTCGATCTAGAACATGTACGTGATTTTTGTGATCAATGACCATTACTATGCATCAACTGCAAGGTGAGAGCGATCGAGTATGTGCGCATGAACATGTGTGCGGAAGGGGTGGTCTGTGACCACCTTTGTGTATATATGTGTGAAATCTGCTCAACGCGGTTTCCCACAACATATGTGTGTGCGGCTGCGTGGCGTGTGTGTATGTGCGCGCGCGCGGCGCTTGTGATCCTTGGCTTCCAGAGATGGCCGGGCCACACTATATGGACCTGGTGGGCCACACATTAAGCTAGCTGGCCACAGCATATCTGATTGGCGATCTTGGTTGGTTAATCCGCCGTGAATTTGCAGTGATTTACGAACACTAATTGCAATGACAAAAAAAATGAATATTCGAAAAAACTTCGTGAAAACACAGCAATCAGATGTTGTGGCCAGCCAGCTTGTGTGTCCTGCCAGCTATAATAATTGGCTGTCGTTCTCACACCCCTCTACTCAGACGAGTTCACTAGTGTACGTGGCCCGTCTCTGGAAGCCTTTCCAAAATTTCATCGGGATCGATAAAACTGCATTCATCGCGTGGCTGATACTATAGTGAATATATTATATAGTATATCTCTTGTGTTTAGATTGATAAAACTGCAGAGTCGCTCGCCCGATTGGGCGAGGAAAAAGATAAATAAATGAAAAATGAACAGAAAAATACAATAACTTCGATGCTGTTTCCCAGACAGCACGCAACTCCTGGGCCTGCCATGGTCCAGCCTTGGGAGTCCTTGGGGTTCCCTGGCAGCCAGATCTAGGGCGTTCGAAGTCTGCAATGTAGCCTTAAGTGTTCATGGTGATATCTGATCTGCTGGTGTAACCATGGCTACCGCCGACTTTCTGTGGCCGACTTTCCCAATGGCGAGCAGATTCCAGCATATCGGGTTACTAGAGCCTTGTTCAGAAGGCGCAGCGATTCAGAGTGCTGCTCAGCGCTGCATGTGATTCACTCCTGAACGGCCAATTTGGGGCGTGCTTCACTCAGCGCTGAGCAGCGCTCTGCATCACCGATCCGAGATGATGCAGAATGATTTTGCAGCAGATTCATAATGGCGTCTTCGATCCCGCACTGGCCGTCGACGCGTAAAATAACCCTCAGAAACGTCATTTTGGGACTGGAGCGGGCTTTATTTGCCCCAAGCGCTCTGTATGTGCAATTAAGTAATGGCAAGTAAGGATGACACAGTAGTGGATTTTATTCATGAAGAATACATGTAAACGCGCATAAACGATGTCTGTGACAAGGAAAACACTTTCTTCGCGTCTATCAACACAACATGGGGCGCAGAAGATTTACCTCCCATTTAACAAGTGAAGCGCTGCACTACATCTTAGGTTTCAAGAGTGGCAAAGAGCGCTCAATTGCCAACATGAAGCGCTCATGCAGCGCTGAGTACTCCTGAACAAGCCTTAGGATGCGGGTGTGCCAGGCCTCTCGCGCTGCAGCAATGGACTTCCAGTATTAGGCGGGAAATCACATTGGATTGTGCTGTTCGGCATATTAGTACGTACACGTCTCGCTCTCTTTCCGTATCATTTTGACAAGTAATTAATTGGCTTTTCCCCTATATACATTTTCTTGTTTGCTCACGCCTAGGCATGTCATCAGCCCTTGTTCAGTTGTCGTTTGGCCTGGACACAATTTTGGAGAAAATTGATGAAACAGCGAGTGTGAAATTTGCGTCGAGCGGAGAGAGAGAGAGAGAGAGAGAGAGAGAGAGAGAGAGAGAGAGAGAGAGAGAGAGAGAGAGAGAGAGAGAGTGGGAGATAGAGAGAGAAAGATAGAGAGAGGGAGGGATATAGAGAGAGGGAGAGAGAAAGACAGAGAGAGAGACAGAGACAGACAGCGACAGAGACAGGCACAGAGAGAGAGAGAGAGGGGGGGGGAGAGAGAGAGAGAGACACACAGAGAGAGACAGAGAGAGACAGAGAGAGACAGAGAGAGAGAGAGAGAAAGAGAGAGAGAGGGAGGGAGGGAGAGAGAGAGAAAGACAGAGACAGACAGCGACAGAGACACAGAGGCAGGCAGAGAAAGAGAGAGAGAGAGAGAGAGACAGACAGAACGAAGACAGGAGACAGGACAGAGCAGGAGGCTGGCAGAGAGAGAGAGAGAGAGAGAGAGAGAGAGAGATTTCCGTATGATGTAGGGATGAATGGATGGCGGTTGATTGGATGACTGAAAGGAGGAATGAATGGAGCCAGACAGCGACAGTCAGGCTAAGTCTTTATCTTTATCGGTAGGGTACGTGGGCACACAGATAAACAAGGGAGGAGATCAATGCATGCTGAAACAGGCTGATCAATCAACGTACAAGCAGAGGATATTACTGATCGCAGTAAGAAAGTATCGATCTGTGCTGTAGTGACCACAGCCGCAGTCTATGATCGATGTCCTTGGAGATAAACAGCTAAAAGAGAGTGAACTTAACGCTGGAACTCAAGATCGAGGGGATGAATAGCAAACACAAACTGGATTAATCCAGGCGTGCCTGACAGATACTCCCAGGTATGTTGTCTGTGTTTTTGTATCTGTGTGGCGAAGCAAACGGCATGCTTTGCCTCCCATCTGCACCTCAGCTCCACTGCGGCCTTTCCCTTTTTCCTCTGTATCCGAGGAGAGAAAGCGACGCAGTAGAACAGCACGCCACGGATGTAGTCAAAGGGGAGATAACTCATTCAAACCGTGTTCAATCCAATTACATGAGGTTTTTGTATATATGTGTTTGTCTGTCTGCCTGCCTGCTTGCCTGTCTCTCTGTCTCTCTCTCTCTCTCTCTCTCTCTCTCTCTCTCTCTCTCTCTCTCTCTCTCTCTCTCTCTCTCTCTCTCTCTCTCTCTCTCTCTCTCTCTCTGCCTCTCTCTCTCTCCCTCTCTCTCTCTCCCCCCTCTCTCGATCCCTCCCTCCCTCCCTCCCTCCCTCTCTCTCTCTCTCTCTCTCCCACCCACCCACCCTCTTAATCTCATTCTCTCTTCCCTTCCTCCCCCTTCCCCAGCTCACCCCCCCCCCCTCTCTCTCTCTCTCTCTCTCTCTCTCTCTCTCTCTCTCTCTCTCTCTCTCTTCTCTCTTCTCTCTGGGGGAGTAGGGGAGGGAGTGTACACCAAGAGACTTTGGCCTACATGTATGTTATTTGTTTTTAACATTTGGATGTTTAGAAAATTGTTTTTTATGTATATGTCATTGTAGCTACTTCAAGTTCCATATTTACATTTTGCTTCTCTGGTACACTATCTATCCATTTTAGTATGTTTAAGAAATTGTACATGTATAATTCTTGCGATAATTATACTGACTCTCTCTCTCTCTCTCTCTCTCTCTCTCTCTCTCTCTCTCTCTCTCTCTGTATCTTTGTGATGTCTGTCTGTGTGTCTGTGTGATGTCTGTCTGTGTATCTTTGCGGTGTCTGTCTGTGTATCTTTGTGGTGTCTGTCTGTGTATCTTTGTTGTGTCTGTCTGTGTGTCTGTGTGATGTCTGTGTGTGAAATATGAAGCCAGAAATTAAAACATACTACGCGTATTTATTACTAACATGTCATTCGGCTTGGAGAAACAGTGAAAAACTCCTCTCTCTCTCTCTCTCTCTCTCTCTCTCTCTCTCTCTCTCTCTCTCTCTCTACCACATTTGAATATTTTGCCTCAAGGGCTGAATGTAAGAAAGGCACTATAACTGCCTAATTCACTACCCTTGTAAAATAAAGTTCGTTCGTTCGTTCGTAAAGTTCTCTCTCTCTCTCTCTCTCTCTCTCTCTCTCTCTCTCTCTCTCTCTCTCTCTCTCTCTGTGTGTGTGTGTGTGTGTGTGTGTGTGTGTGTGTGTGTGTGTGTGCGCGCGCGCGCTAACCACCGTGCTTCACCAGTCGGTGGCGTCTATGACTGAAATATGAAATTGCTTTCAGGAGCCCTGACGAAACCTGTCCTGCAATGCCGGCAACTCGATCCTCTGGCATCAACCGTACGCATCATCGCCCATCACCACTGACTGCACAACTCATGCCACAGCGCGCTCCTCGTCCTTTTCCCCTTCCTCCACCTCCTGCTCGTCAACAAACTGTAGACAGTAAGTTAATTATCCGTTTAAAATCTATATCACCCATTTGCCATAGTCAGTAGAACAGCACGCCACGGATGTAGTCAAAGGGGAGATAACTCATTCAAACCGTGTTCAATCCAATTACATGAGGTTTTTGTATATATGTGTTTGTCTGTCTGCCTGCCTGCTTGCCTGTCTCTCTCTCTCTCTCTCTCTCTCTCTCTCTCTCTCTCTCTCTCTCTCTCTCTCTCTCTCTCTCTCTCTCTCTCTCCCCTCTCTCTCTCTCTCCCTCTCTCTCTCTCTCCCCCTCTCTCGATCCCTCCCTCCCTCCCTCCCTCCCTCTCTCTCTCTCTCCCACCCACCCACCCTCTTAATCTCATTCTCTCTTCCCTTCCTCCCCCTTCCCCCAGCTCCCCCCCCCCTCTCTCTCTCTCTCTCTCTCTCTCTCTCTCTCTCTCTCTCTGGGGGAGTAGGGGAGGGAGTGTACACCAAGAGACTTTGGCCTACATGTATGTTATTTGTTTTTAACATTTGGATGTTTAGAAAATTGTTTTTTATGTATATGTCATTGTAGCTACTTCAAGTTCCATATTTACATTTTGCTTCTCTGGTAAACTATCTATCCATTTTAGTATGTTTAAGAAATTGTACATGTATAAGTCTTGCGATAATTATACTGACTCTCTCTCTCTCTCTCTCTTTCTCTCTGTATCTTTGTGATGTCTGTCTGGTTGTCTGTGTGATGTCTGTCTGTGTATCTTTGCGGTGTCTGTATGTGTATCTTTGTGGTGTCTGTCTGTGTATCTTTGTTGTGTCTGTCTGTGTGTCTGTGTGATGTCTGTGTGTGAAATATGAAGCCAGAAATTAAAACATACTACGCGTATTTATTACTAACATGTCATTCGGCTTGGAGAAACAGTGAAAAACTCCTCTCTCTCTCTCTCTCTCTCTCTCTCTCTCTCTCTCTCTCTCTCTCTCTCTCTCTCTCTCTCTCTCTCCTCTCTCCTCTCCTCCTCCTCCTCCTCCTCCTCTTTGTCTGCCTCACCTCCTGAGGACTATTAGTTCCAAAACTTTCTGACACTTTCTTCTATAGCCATACTCTTTATCGATAAACTTCCTGCATATTGCCAGATGTTCCGCATTTCGATAGCACATTTCTGTCCATATTCTGTCTCGCCTCTACCGTCTCACAGCGGATTTCCGTTTGTCGATATCTAGATTTAGTATAGTAATTTTTTGTGTTGTCCATGTTTATATACATGATTTTGTACTTAATCTGGTCAACTTTTGTTCCTCAGGAGCGCTACATCTCTAATCTGGGGGGGCAAACCTTCAAAGTCCTTCTCCAGATGGCAGGGAAGACCCTGATGACGCCAGCTCTTCAGGGGCAATATAACCTATCTGGCAAATCGAGCCTCAGCAAGACGGCGTTTACACAGCTGTCCAATCTCCACCAGGCCCTCGATCTTCAGTAAGAAATATTCAATCTCTAAATCGTGCAACTTTCATTTAGACCTGAAAAAACAAATTTAATGATTTCATTTCTTGTCATCAGAAGCGGCAGTGCCAAAATCTTAGCACATTTTTATATGTCTGAATAAAAGTGTTTGATCAAGTTCTGTACGCATTTGTTATTATAGAATATGGAATGCTGAGCTATTGAGGAAGAATGAAGAAGCTTTAGTTTTGCTATTTGGAGCTGTGCTTTGTTCACAAATATATCATTCTTATTCACCAATTTGTTTTGACAGATGCTGTCTCAGAACGACATCAAGTCGAGAGGAAGATGTACACATCTTACCTAGGAGAGTGGCTGAGCTGCTGGCGGGATAGGCAGAAAGGCGGCAAGAGCAACAGACCGGGCACGCAGACCACCCAACAAAATGCGTAGGCAGAAAGTGGAAAGGAAATGGAAGAATGGAATATTGATTGTCTTAGACAGATAGATAGATTTAGCAAACCAAACTATCTCTAACCTCAAAGTACAACTAAATCTATAAATCTATGCATATATTTTGAATATACAACTCATGTAACTCATGCGGGTAACTTATCATGCTGAATCCAAAGATTGCACACTGTGACTGTTTAGTGATAAATTCTAATAAATGTCGTTACTTGTCAATCAATGACTTTGTTTTTCATGTAAGGTTATTTACACTTAGTAAGATATTTCTGGAATCTAAATTCAATCTGTACAATTTTTGCCTTCTCTCATTGTGTTTGTGTGTGCTGTGCGCGCTCTGTGTGCATGTGTGTGTGTTTATGTGGATGTGTTTTTGTGTGTTTGTCTCTCTCTCTCTCTCTCTCTCTCTCTCTCTCTCTCTCTCTCTCTCTCTCTCTCTCTCTCTCTCTCTCTCTCTCTCTCTCTCTCTCTCTCGACCGGACCACCCCTGGAACCCATGCAGGTCCTAAGGCAGTAATTCCAGGCCTGGAATAGGCAAGGCCTGGATGCCAGGGCTGTTCCAGGGCTGGCCCAATGACCATTTCTAGGCTGGTCCAGGGCTGGATGCCAGGGCTGGCCAGGGCTGGATGCCAGGGCTGGTCCAGGGCTGGCCCAATGACCATTTCTAGGCTGGTCCAGGGCTGGATGCCAGGGCTGGCCAGGGCTGGATGCCAGGGCTGGTCCAGGGCTGGCCCAATGACCATTTCTAGGCTAGTCCAGGGCTGGATGCCAAGGCTGGCCAGGGCTGGATGCCAGGGCTGGTCCAGGGCTGGTCCAGCCCTGGTGTGCTGTCGAGGTCCTTGCCTTTTCGCGTTGCAACACGCGGTACGACAAAAAAAGTCGATCTTTCTCTCTATCATGCCTATTGTGGGAGTTCTTCACACAGCAGGAGGTCACCAATGTAAAAACTACAAACTTTCTGCTCCAAAAACAGTCGTGACTTTCACAGATTTTGTAAGCGACGCGCATATTGTTTTGCTGAAAATAGGAAAAGATAACTCTGTTTGACTCGATCTCGACGGAGCTCATAGATAGTCTTCTTCTTCTTCTTTCTCTAGTCTGCCACCTTCAACAATGTGAAGATTCTGCAGACACCCGGTTTTTTACTCCTGGGTGGGGAGTTGTGCGTGCTGGGTATATTTTTTCTGTGGCCGGCACTCACCCGTCAAGGACATGAGCGTCAGGATCTTTATAGTATAGTGCGCGATTGATGTTGTGCATGCGTATCACACACTAGACCTCGGTTTATGAAGGTCCCATCCGAAAGACCTGTAAAGCCCTGAGGAGGGCCGTTTGGTACCCGGTTTCACTCCTGGGTGGGGAGAAGCAATGCGAGTTAAGCATCTTGCTCAAGGATGCAACTCTGGGGACCGCGCAGCTTCGAACGCCGCACCCACTGGCCGCAAGCGACTGTAGGTCCAGCGCGCTAACCACTCGGCCACTCACCTCACCTCGTCATAAAGGATTCTCACGAAAAATCCAGTCACACGTACAGACCTCCAAAACAGATATACATATATATATATTATATGCAATTCACAAAAGCATCATTTGCGCGCACGCACACGCACACACACACACACACACACACACACACACACACACACACACACACACACCGACAGAACAACACACACACACCAACAGAACAACACACACACACACCAACAGAACAACACACACACACACACACACACACACACACACACACACACACTCACACACACACATAACTGAACACAAGAAACATCTACGGGCATTTGACCTGATGAACTTGCTGAACACCACAACCGTCTCCTCATTCCCTGGAAAGCACGCAAACAAACGTATCTTCAAGACGGAACAGAACCAAATAGCACATGGATCGAGAGAGTATCTCTGCATGGATCAAATCAAAGATCAAGAAAATGTAAGGGATGTAACTCTCACACGCTTTAGGGAGGCGCAAAAAGTACTATTTCCGGTAATGGCCGTGTCCATGTGGTTGTGAATCTCGTAACGGCATTTTTCTGAATCTCTTTCTATTCGTCTGAAAACTCTTTTTGAAACAAAACCATGCAATCGCCCAGCAGAATTTTTGCTGGGTATCGAGCCCTGGGGTATGTGAGTAATCACGTACCTCTCGTCCTGAGATGCAACAAGGAGAGGAAAGAAAGCTACATCCTCACGTGTGTTGGAAAAGCATTCCACACATATAACGTAAGTAGACCTATACATCGTGAACAGTACAATGGTTTGACGATCTCTGCTCAGTCCCTTTGGTTTCCAGTCAGTTTAATAACTTTTCTCTGTTGTTGTCTCGGAAACCTTTGTCTCCACGCACTTTTTGAACACGTCGAACACATCGAACTTGTCTTGGGCCCAAACCCCAGTTGTGAACATACATACATATGATTACACGAGTGTTGTTGATATAAGTGTATTGAGACGATTTTTAAGCTCAGCGAACTGTCAACTTTCCAGACCGTTCGACTCTGGGGCAGGAATTTAGTGTTCACGTGACATGACATTCATGCATTGGAGTTTCTACGTTGCAATTATATATCTATAATAATTGACATTGTCTGCATCATTCTTACTTTGACTTGAGGGAAAGAGACCTTAGTTACTGCAAAATTAACACGTTAACATTTAGGAATTGGTCGTGCTTTGATATGCTAAGCTTGTTAAACGAATTCAGTCTGTTTGTTTATTGGAGTGCGGTGAAGTAAAATCGAGCACATAGAAATATACAATGAAACATTTTTGGGGCTGACGCCGTAGTGACGGGGGGAAAGGAGGAGATCGAGATGGTAAGGACCCAGCTAAGGATCTTAAAAATGAAATTAACCAAATACAAAGATAAAATATGTGCATTCTGCATGTTTGCTACCAGTCACATTCTGTTTCACATCACTGAGAATGATAATAATAAAGTATGTCATATAAATCATTTGTTCTAATGCAATAATTTATAGAACAGTTAAACAAATATTGTGAAGCTTGCATGCAATCTGTGCAGCATGAAGTTGAAGGTAGTGATTATTGGGGTTATGGTAACATGGCCAGAAAAAGTAGGATTGGTAGGTCAGCCTGCCCGAAGTATTTTTTGAGTAATTTTTTAATGATAGAAGAGGCTAGATTGAACTTAAATCTCAATTTCTCTTTCACTGAAAAAACTAATTTGAAATTAAATAGTGAATACCCCAAGTGCCCATACGACAGGGAAGAAGGGGCAGCATACAATTCATTGATAAACATTGATTTCATCCCCTTTAAAAGTTTTTTTCTTTGTCTTTTTTCACTTATACCAAAAGTGCAGGGTAGACAGAAGAATAAAAAAGGTCGCTGGGTTACTGTAACTGTAACTAGTTTTTACTTTGGCCCAATCATTATGATTGTTGTTTGACTTGGGTGCCACTTGCACTGTTGCATAATCCAGAACTGCAGAACATGGTAGAACTGAGTGACTGACGTGTGATGTGCATGTATATTGGCAGACCATTTTACTTACAGCTCAATAGCCAAGACTGAAATTGTATACATGTATATTGGCAGACCATTTTACTTACAGCTCAATAGCCAAGACTGAAATTGTATGTAGATTTTATATTGAGTTTCAAGTTGGAAACTTGAATAAACATAGATCTATGCACATGCTCATGCCCATCCAAAGGCAGATGCTTACTTATCAGTTTTTGTCTTTAATACAGTAGTCGCGTCGCCGCTTATTAAAAACACATTGGGACCAAACAAAAGTGTTTTTAATAAGCGGCGTTTTTATTAACCGTTTGCGTGTTGAACATGTCCATCAGTAACGATGTAAATCCGGACCGGACCAACTGTATTAAAAAAACGGCTGTTTTTATTAACCGCGTGTTTTATAAGCGGCGACTACTGTACAGCAGCTGAAATGACACTCTTTGTGTCATACTGTTCTGCATTCAGATGTTTAGTGATTAATGACATTGCTTTTCATTGCAGTGTTCTAAGCTTGGGATCACCACAGTCAGTGAGTAGCCTTGCACTTGCTTGTAGCTTTGTGTTGCTCAGAATGGATGTGAAGCATTGTGTTTACTTTATAGTGCATTCTTACATAAATGCATTTACTTCCCTGTTTTATATATCTTTCACTTGCAATATTGGAATATCTGATGTGATGAACAGAGGTAGACAGTATACTAAATACTTGTTCTTATTTAATCAAATGATAAAGGTTTTTATTTTTCCTTCTCATGGAAGGCTAAACTCATTTGTCTTTGCTATTTGTGTAATAGAATTAAAGGATGTGTTTTTTT
This sequence comes from Theodoxus fluviatilis, assembly GCA_034096865.1. NCBI lineage: Eukaryota > Metazoa > Mollusca > Gastropoda > Cycloneritida > Neritidae > Theodoxus > Theodoxus fluviatilis. Next base: position 17,666 of record JAWQFJ010000305.1, on the reverse strand, counting down.
GCATTATTTTGCTTTTCAGGTGACTCTCTTGAGGATGACATTCTTTGCCTTGCTGCAAACGAGCGGTTTGTGTTTGCTGGGTGTGGCAATGTCATCTATGCATTTTCCAGAGGGAAAAAGGTATGTGTCACCCACCCAATGTGGCCGATGTGTTACAGCATCTTAT